>JAZHYW010069477.1:0-17917 GCA_037355805.1 Ixodes ricinus
ATCCAGTTTTGTATTGAGGTTACAAAGGTTGGCTACGTAACCAGCGAAATGCGGGTTCAGTGCCACAACAAACAATGCTGTCCGCTGGCTATGGCACCCACCGGTTACCTTTATATTGCACTAACTATTTTACATTTTTTTTATGTTTCGTATTTTTTAATTTAACCGGACATATCCCACAAATTTAGTATACATATTGCAGTTCTCGGTTAATGCCCTTTAGTTTACTGAATCACAGGAAATGAATTGCGTGTTTTGTGTACTTTGTCCAACGTGAGGGAGAGTAAAAAAGAGCAAAACAAGAACTGAAAGCTCAAAATTGCAACGCCCTAACCACGAGGCGCGTTAGACTGTTGGACCAACAAATCTCTCGCCTCCAACTGTTTCAATTTAAGTTTTAGAGCGCAGCTCTTAGGCGCCCGTTTCCGGCTTGAGCGGCGTCGCCGTCGGCATCGGCGTCGGCGTCGGCGTCGCCGTCGCCGTCGCCGTCGGCGTAACCGCGCGGTGCATGATGGGTAAATTTCCCCGCTAAATTTAGCGGAAAATTTTCCCCGCTAAATCTAGCGGAAAATTTTCCCCGCTAAATCTAGCGGAAAATTTTCCCCGCTAATTTTAGCGGAAAATTTTCCCCGCTACATTTAGCGGAAAATTTCCCGCTATATTTAGCGGAAAATTTTCCCGCTACATTTAGCGGAAAATTTTCCTCGCTAAATTTAGCGGGAAATTTTCCCGCTAAATCTAGCGGAAAAATTTCCCCGCTAAATTTAGCGGGGAAAATTCCCTCCCCCTCCTCGTGGTCACGTGACCCCCAGGCCACGCGACCCCCCCTCCCCGAGGTCACGTGACCCCCCCCCCGTGCCTTCCCCTCCTCCTCAAGAGCTGCGCTCTAATTCGGCGTTACAGGGAGTTGTATTTGCTTCAACGTTTTGTTCCCTTTTTTTGCCGTTTACTGTACCTTTTCTGGCGTCGTGAATCGAGTTGCGGCGCGTTAGCATGGCACGAACTCAGAGCCTCAAAGCGCTGAACCACTCCGGGCGTTTCAGGAATGCAGCAGGGAACCCTCATCTCGCGTTCCGCCGCCTCGATATTCCCGGCGAAAACTTCGCCTAAACTTGTTTCTTGTTTCTTTTTTTTTGCCTTTGGTTACAGGCTTCTTGCATCTTTCGCTTCGTCGGTTATCCCAATCGTCGTATACTCCGGATGTAAGCCTCGTGAGCACCCCTGGAGTTGGCTTCACCGCTTCAGAGCGAGCTTATACGGCATGCGACCTCGTTTTCGTGTGCGAGGCGCCGCGGTGCGGAAACAGTGGGAAACTGCAGGTCGTTCGGAAGCTCCGGATTTTTCGTGTCGGCCTCATTCCTTCTCTGCGATTGACAGGTTTTGCTCCTTGGAATTATTCTACGCAGAGGAGAAGATTTTTTTTTTGCTCCCGTGCTTTTTTATTTCTTTTCTCTACCCAGTTCTCCTGAGAAAACGGCAGCTTATATCGACTGCTGGCCAAAACATAGCTTCGGTAGGCGATTTAAGCTTTGGAACTTTTTTTCGGGCAACGAAATGTTGTTTTTAGAGTACGTATTGTTTTCTTTGTTTTAAAAGCACTTTCTCAGTGCATGGGTACGTGCATCATTGACGTGAGAATGATGATGTCTGAGGAGAGAAACAAAAATTGTTTCAGGCTCATTTCCTCAAGAAACTGTTTTTCGACTGCCCATTTCTTTTCTTTGAAAAGGGGGGGGGATATTCGAGATTGAGTATTATTCTTTTGGGTAAAATTTTTTTTGTTTTGTTCTGGTTAGAGATATGCAATACAAGAGTCGACTCAATATTTAGAGGAAATAATTCGGCCTCGTGTAGCACACTGTTAAAATAGGTAGTCACGCTTGGGATACAATTTTTATTGACTACTTCGAAAGAAGAAAAGGGGAATAAAAACGTATTTTTTGGCGGTTTTCTATCCTTGGTAAAATTTTAATTTTTGTTTTGTTTTGTAATTTTATATTTGTAGGCTTTTAATGTTTTGCTTCGCTATTCTTTGCACTGATTGAAGTTAGAGTACGTCTGAAACGATTTATGAAAGGGTTCCTGGCAAAAATTTGAAGGGGTATGTGACAGTGAGAAGATAAAGCCTCACTCAAGCGAGATAAAACAAAATAACATGATGTCTTTAACGAGAGGCATTGAGTGGCCACAGTTGAAATGCAAATTTTGTCTAAGAGCGGAGGATATCCGGAAAAAAGAACAGAAAAAAAGGTGTACGTGTTTTGTTTACATTCGAAAGGGGCCAAAGGAAAACACTTTGCTCAAAAAATGGAGAAGCAAGAAAAGCGAAAGCGGAGGGGTAGGGAGGGGTGGGGATTATAAAATAAGTTGGAACACGGAAGCAATTTTATCCCGCATAATAGGTCATATCAAACCGCAAACGACATGTAGGTCATATATTTTCCTTTCTTCTCCGTGGTTCTGTGTATTATTTGTGGATTGTGGGAACCCATCGTGTTCCTTCCCAACGCGTGCGCTGCTGACGCCGTGTGGCGATAACACCGAAGGGGCGTTGCCGAAGGGGACAACCTCGTGGCCACAGCGGCGCATGCCCGAGGATGACAAGCTAGGAAAGGGACGGAGAGATGACGGTTACGGTTCTCGGCTGCGCGGAACGAACGAGAACGGCTTCATGACTTCTTGAGCGCGGGGCTCTGATTGCCGCCGCACGCTGGTGACCTGCCCGGAGCCCCTGAATGACAGTGCAGCGTCGAGACCAACGCGGCTACTTGCTCGGAACCACAACTTCCCATGGACGAAGTTTGCGCGCCTCCAGACCATCGGGAAGCCGACCCAGGACGACGTTTGCGCGCTGCCCGTGGACTGCCGGACATTGACGTGAGGCTTGTTTCGTAAACATTGTTGGGTTAATAAACAGTGAACCTAGAGCGTGTGTCGTGCCACCCGAGGAAGGGGCGTTAAAGAACCGCCCATAGGATACGCCGCTGATGTGGTTGGTGTTTGAACGATTTTTTCTCTGTAGTAACAAAGTCGATAATCACGGCACGTAAAAGTTTCGTGTAGAAATATGGAGGGCTGAAGTACTTTTTCTTCCATTGTGTGTTTGTCGAAAGTTTCGCAATTAAGTTTGTAATCACACCGCAACTGAATTTTTTTTACTATCTTACGTGCGGTATTTGTTGCTTAGCTAAAAACTTTATGTCTAAAGTAGCTAATTTCTTTTTTACAAAAATTTGACTGCCACATTGAAGCTCTGAGAAGGTACATTTTATCTTTTTTTCAGCTCATAGTATCTTCGTGTTTAGTATATGGCATCTACAAGGTTTATAATGTTTGTGATGAGACACCAAGAATCAAAGCGAAAAAACAAAGACATTTGAAAGCAAACCTAAATTAATAGCCTATTATTTTCCTTTCGAATTATGTGCGAGGTAATAAACCGCAACCAATCCATGGAAACATGACATTCAGTTGAATCAAGGTAAAACACTTGGAAAATCACTCAATGCAGAACTTTTAGGCCTTCTTGATCGGAGGAACATTGCTGCTCGTGATTGGTGACTGATTTAATTTTTTATTTTTACACACTCAAGACACGTTTCGAGCATCTTAAGCCTGCGCGCAAGGAGTAGTGAACATTGTTTTCGTTGTTTCCTTACCCATTTTTTTTTCTCCCGCACTTCTATTGCAAATGCAAATACAAAAAAACATGATAATTTAGCAAACGATAAAAACTAACATTAAAAGCGAGCAATGTGCGAGGAATAAAATACACGGACGTCATTCCAAACTTTCAATTCGAGGCACTAAAGCAGCGACAACCGCCACGTTCTCTCCCAAAACACATTTACACGTCGCGGCCTTTCACGCCCACGCTCGGCGAGATGGTTCGCTGAAATTTTACTTAGTGTCGGTGCCGAATGCAACAGCGGACGCGGAGCCGCAAGCAACGACAGCCTCGCCAACATCACAGAGAAATGCGACACGACCGAACATCAAAGCAGGGTCCACCGAGCGTGCCCTGAGCGATTCGGACAGCGGACGGCCCGCATATCTCATGACAGCCAGGGAAGGCGTCCCTTACGGCGACTCGTCCTTCTCCTCCTCTCATTTCTACCCGCCATGGTGGTGCCACCTGAGCGTGTCCGTCTGTACTCGTTCTCGGAGCCGCAATGCGTTCGTGCGGGAATGATATGGCACACGAGAGGAGGATCCGGCGATCGTCGGAATGCCTAACGTGTGCTCTTCCCGTAACGATCCCTTTTCGCGTTCCCTGGACGCGGTGGGCGGTATGCCACTTTCATTGCGCTTGGCGCTGGGCAATGGAAGGATGGAGCTGCGATATTCGGCGAAAGGGCGCTGAGGTGCGTACGCTCCCGTGCCAATATTGCCCGGTGTATATAGGCTTAATGGGGCGGCCACCATCGGCAATCGTCGCGCGCGAATACTTTGCCGGAGTGACCGCGGATTTAGTGTGCAATCTGGATGTTGGGCCGGAGCAGTCATTACCGACTCTGAGGGTCGCCCCACTGTCCGAAAATGGGTGCTTTGACGGGAAGACTGTTGAAGCTGACCTCTCGGTTGCAGCCTTGATGGGCGGAGCAAATGCAGAACCGACTGAGTTGGTGGTCAACATGGTTTGTGTTGCTCGTGCTAACTAGGCGGTCATTAACGGTCAGGCGGAACTGCGCAACGTTTTTGGATACAACCAGACTCGGCGATCGGGAACAGTGCAGTGGTGCCCAACGTTTTCATTATGTAGCTTACTTCTTTCGTGTCCTCAAAATGACCGATCTGCCAAACGTCAACCAGGTCTAGAGACACATTTTTGTCAAGGGTGTCGAAACATATACATTTGGCAGCGTTTGAAAAGCTTTCTAAATAGTTTATTTTTCATGTATAGTATATGTATTGTTATTTGTTTTAAAATATGTAGTGAACCGCCTTATGTTGTGATGCTGTGTCGGCAGAAAGTAGGATAGTTTTAAAGATTCTTATCATAAGAACTGCAAATTAATTTCAGAGCGTGTGTAAGCCATTATTTGTTGTTCACGTGTTGTCATAAGTTCACTTTTCTATGATAATTTGACGAGGTAATATCTGTCGCTACGCGCTTTAACTGGCTGCGTTTCTGTTTCTATCTCAACATTTTTTTTGTTGCTTGATTGCAATATTTGTGGGCGATTTTAATGTTGTTTGCCAGAAGCAGGCGACATTGCCAAAACGTTTAGCAATTGTACTTTGTTTTGCATTTTGGTTTACAAACAGTGAACAAAATTAACTCAACTTAGAAGGGGATCCGGTTAAAATGGTCCCGGTCAAAATGGTCCCGGTCAAAATGGCCCCGGACAAAATGGTCCCGGACAAAATGGTCCCAACTGCCAACCCGGACAAAATGGTCCCAGCATGGCATTAGTTATTTGCTGTTTGCAGGTTTTTTATGTTCTACTCTTGATTGCTATTAGCAGCGGCTTGTAACTCTGCGCACACAGTACGTGCAAGGGCTCCGTCCCTTGAACGACTTTGTGAGGGTGTGGGTCATATGAATACATTTTCGTATTAGGCCTTCAGTTTCAGCAGCGTCCACTTGTCTCTTAAGTGGTGTTTGTAATAAATACGCTTATAAATACGAAATCAATTTTTGATTTCTTTAATATAAAATGTTCAGATAGAGTGATGCTGTTTCTGAAAAAACAGAACGCGGTACTACGACAGGTTCATTTAAAAAAAACACGTCAAGAACTTTTAGTACGTGTATGATAATGATTTTCATTCCGAATATCGTTTTGAAGCTCGATAGCGCTAATTTGAAAACAGGTTCTGGCGATAGGAAGATATTGATTACACACTGGGAATATATCGATAAAAATCAAGAACCTTTAGGAGATAGAGCTACTTGGTGTACATCGAAGAGATTTAAAATTCGTTTGAAATGATTATAATGAAAATGTTGATATTATCCTCGCATGTGTGCCAAAATAAAAGTACCAAACCATTTTGTCATATTAAGAGCGCTCAAAGTATTGATAAATTCAACTGGGACCATTTTGACCGGGTTGGTACTTGGGACCTTTTTGTCCAGGACCATTTCGTCCGGGACCATTTTCTCCGGGACCATTTTGACCGGGACCATTCTGACCGGGACCATTTTGTCCTACACCCACTTAGAAGTGTATTAATTAAACTTGTTATAATTATAGCTGTTCTAGTTCTTAGGCAGTCTGTGCATTGCGTAGCGCAGCAATTGGTCCGACACAACTGCGACTATTTATGATTCCGAGTTCATAGGTAATTGTATCACTATCGCCCGTCTGCTCACTATCTCACGTCTGCAATCTTTGCTCCCCAATTCGCGAACGCTGGGAAAGATCTGCCCTATCCGCCCGTTGTCTCCGCCTAGCTGAATACCCCGGGCGGCGGCCATCCCGCCTGGACCTTTCATCGGCGCTTTACTTTGTCATCGCGAGACGACGACATGCCAATCTCCTTCCTTAGATCCGAGTCTCGCGATTTCTTTTTGATATGCCGTCGCAGAGAAGCAGCTTCTATCGATCAAGACGACTCCCCTGACTCCGCATCATAATCTCGCACATCTCTATTTTTTTTTTCCTCCTCCCTCTTCCCTCTTTTTCTCTTGTTTTCCTTCTTTTTCTCCCCAGGGGCCGATGATCCGGTCTGCTGGGGCAATCCCTATTTCTTCGCTGCAAACAATAGGTTTCGGAAAGGGATTGAAACAGTACAGAGTGCTTTGGCACGCATCTCTAACGACTGCAGAAACAAAACATGGACACGGAATAGGTCTCTCAGAGATAATGCATCTAAAAAGGAGAAAATTGCTCATACACGGTTATTGAATTGCGTCATTGGGGCGGTTGCGGGAGCTATAAATGCTATGGCATGGTGGCACACTTGGTTTCTTGCTGATTCTGGTTCCAGTGATTTATGTCGAAATCGGGGTAGGTCAAAGGCACACACTGTTTTAAACGACTGTGCTTTCTTTGTATATAGTTATACTACTTGAGTCGTTTGAGTATTGTGAAGGGTGGGGCTTGGGAAAACCTCGAATCGGTTTGGTGCTCACGTCGATTTCAGCAGATTCCGTTTGGAGCAGCAGGAGCCTTCGGATGTCACAATGGACTGGGCTTCCTGCCGTCTCGGGATGAAACATTTATGTGCGTGACGGTGATTTTGTGCCTTTTATATTCGGTCCCAGGAGGTTCACTGAAGGCGCTATGCTCTGGTTATAAATATATGACACCGGGATTTACCGCCTTTATCTCAATATCTTGCGCAAGAGGATTCCAAGTGTATTACGCAGTAGTGACTCTTTGGGCGTGGTACTTTCGCCGACAACTTTGCGCTTCACGCTGATTTTGTCAGTCTTTCGACTGGCGAAATGATCAGAGCTGTACGTGACCGGTCGGTGTAAGACCTGCTTTATTTTGCGCGTGGTGGAGGGCGTTTTTGCGCATGTCAGGCGCTTCCGAAGAAATAATTTATGCTACTGAGAAACTCATAATGCAAATTTGTTTTCTTGGGTTTCACTTCTGAAGTTAAATGAGAGCCTTCGCCTGGGAGCTTTCTATATACTGGGTGTCCATTTTGATTCTAATCGATTTATTAGAAACAATCCGTAGAAGATTCGCTATTACACTTTGGGCAGGTGAGTTATACGGCCAGGGGCGCATCATATAGGTCGATAATGTTTGCAATAAGGCTGACGGTGAATTAAATTTCCTGAATCAATTTTAATTAGTAAAAAGATTCATATGTTTTCAATTAGAAACATGCTGAGCATAATCAAAAACCACACAATCAACTCCTTTTAGAACGACATAAAGCTCGCGAGAAACTCTGGGGCTCACCAAAATTACAACTCGTGCAGCAGGCGCAAAGGTAGCAGTGGCCAAACGCGGATGGTTAAATTATCATCGCGTTCCGCCACTGCTAACTTTGCGCCTGCTGCACGAGTGGTAACTTTGGTGCGCCCCAGAGTTTTCCACGAGCTTCAAGTCGTTCTAAAAGAGTTGATATTGTGGTTTTGGATTATGCTCAGCATGTTTCTAATTGAAACTATATGATTATTTTCACAAATTAAAAAGTTAATTAAGGAAGTTTAGATAATTATCCGAATTATTGGAAAGATTAGCCACCCACATAATCTCCCCTGGCCGTATAACTCACCTGCACAAGCCGTATTAGTGCACATTTTGTAATATATATATATATATATATATATATATATATATATATATATATATATATATATATAGTTAGAAAGGTGAAGACGCCGACAATTAAGCGGCGCGCACGACCATCTCGCGCCAGGCTCCACGTGCCTCTATAATCCTTTGTTCTATATATCCTTTGTTGGTTACATCATCGTGTACTGTCCTTTACTTTCTGCTGACGACAGCATCGCACAATATAATATATATATATATATATATATATATATATATATATATATATATATATATATATATATATATATATATATATATATCGCAGCGCTCTTCTCAGTCCCGGGCGGGACTGAGAAGAGCGCTGCGATCACTCGACCGTGACGTTGGATAGGGGATCATGTGATAAGGCCGGCTACTCCGCCTTGCTTTGGTCGGGGTCTTCGGAAACCGTTCGCTCGGTACCTTCCCATTTTTTCCCTGTGTTTGAAGCCTGATCTGTAAACGCGTGGATCGACTTAGGCAGTTGTCGAGTTCAGGGAGCAATGGTAAAGTACTGTTCTGAGCCGTAATGCCGCAGTTACGCGACAGACCCAAACATCAGCTTCCACATCTGCCTCAAAAAGAAGCAGCTGCGCACGGAGTGGGGTAGCTTGTGAAATTTAGAATGGGCAAATTAAACTCTAAGAGTTGAACAGCGTGCAACAAGTACTTTTGAGATACAGCTTCGTGTATGCGGTTGGAGCGATGTTCGGTAAGTTCTCTGAATTTATATTAGCGAACCTCCACAAAAGTGTGTATGTGTGCGGGCGGGGGGGGGGGGGGGTTGTTGGCACACTTCAGAGATCAACGCTATCTCGCACTTTGCTCAGAAGCGAGAGATACGAAAAGATTCCGCAGTAAGTGATGCCACCCATCCGTGCATATCATCATTCTTCCATTCAGTGTTGTCTCCAGCTCGTGCATGTCCGAAGTGTGTTCCGACGTTTGGAGAACGAATCCAAAGAACGTGTAGCAGTTCTTATCCAGCTTCTTGATGCTGCAGGAGAACACGTGTCCCGCTTCAAGAACTCTTTCGCCCTCGAGCCACAGCCGGGATGTTTTGTGGGCCTTGTCCTTGACCGCATTAATGCTGCTTACAGGCAGCACAACTGAAAAAGGGATACACAGTTGTGACCGGGTGCCCGGTCGAATAGAAGTAAAAAAATGTAAAAAAAGAAACGTCAGGACCTGAAACATACCATTTTCGATATGGCATTATGCATGACTTGGCTTGTGAAACGTGGGACTGAATGCACCATCACGGACCTTTGTGGCACAAAAATAAAACATTGCCAGATGTTGGTTTGCTTGATCATCACGAACAGCGTGTCTCCCGAACGCTTCACGTTGAAGGAAATGAAATTGTCGTCATTAATATTATTCTTATTCTTCTTCTTCTTCTTCTTATTATTATTATTTTTATTCGTCGTCCACTGGCGTCGATTCCGCCCGCCTCACCGCCGTGCCTGACCCCCGTGCCTGACCCCGTGCCTGACACCCCAGTGGCGAGCACCATGTGTCCCATAACACCGGCGACACCTGGCGTCATTGTGCCTGGGTCTTCGGACTTTGCGGCACGTGCTCCGTGTGCGGACTTGCGACGTGAAGCCAGCTTTGGAGGCACGCCGTCTTTGGGGGCCCCTGAGAATGCCTCCTTCTCTTCAGTTTTGTCTCCCCAGTCCAAGGGAAAGGAGATTTTTGTCACACGCCTTAACCCACGCACCACGTCAGCGGACATGGTGAGGCATTTGAAGTCTGTTGGTGTGACACCTTTGCAATGCCTGCGTCTGAAAACGCGACATGCATCCTACGCGTCTTTTTACATCGCTGTAGACACTCCTTCTTTTCACGCGCTCGCTGACCCTTACCTGTGGCCCAGCGCGTGCTACTTCCAGACATTTAGAGGTAATTTTCGCGATGAGATGATTCATCCGTCGGACATAGCATAAAAACGTAATATGAAACAGAAGTATACCGATTTAAATATCTATTATCAGAATGTACGTGGTCTGCGCACAAAATCTAAGCAGTTCTTTGAAAATTTAATTTGCTCAAACTCAACTCTTCTGGTTCTTACCGAGACGTGGTTATGTCCAGACATCTCCTCCTCCGATTACTTCCCGCCAAGTTTCAGGGTTTTTCGCAGTGACAGGCAGTCTACTGAAGGGAAGCGGGGTGGAGGTGTATTGGTCGCGTTTGATCAGTCCTACGATTGCGTTAGGCGGACGGGCCTTGAGACTTATTCCGAGTCAGTTTGGGTTGAGGTGCGCGGTCCGAAAGACAATATACTTTTGGGAGCATTTTATTTTCCCCCACATATGTCACCGGAAACATTCCATGACTGCCTTCAGGAGATTGAAAGAACCGTAACCGCATCTGACTCAGCTAATGTTTTGATCTTAGGCGATTTTAACGCACCATCTATTTGTTGGAAAACATGGAAGGTCACATCGAATAATTTTTATATCACTACAAAATGTGACTCGTTAGTAAATTTTTCATCGTTCTTAGGTCTGACACAACGAAACTCCACACCCAACTGGCAAGGGAAGTTCCTCGACCTGTGTCTAACGACCTCAGAGACTGTCAGTGTCGATAAAAGTAAAGTTCCTCTCGTTCCAGAGGATAAATATCATCCAGCGCTTGATATAAAAATGACTATTCAAACACCAGTGCTGCGCCAAATGCCAAGTGGCCAAAACGTCGAGAAATCCTTTAACTACGCAGCTGGCGATTACGTAGGCCTGTACGGATATTTTTCTGACTTTAACTGGAGTTCCATTCTGGAGTCTCCAAACGTGAATGATCAAGTAAATCAACTGACCGCTGTGGTACAGGAGGGAATGAAAAAGTTCATCCCATTGAGAAAAAACGTACGCTCTGGGTTTCCCTATTGGTTTTCTCCTGAACTCCGTACGGCTTTGAAGAGAAAGTCGTTTTTGCATAGAAAATTTAAGAAAACAGGCCGTCCTGAATTCGAGTCTAAATTTCAGGAGGTGAGAAGTCGTTGCAGGGCATTGCTTAAGCGTGATAAGCAGGCAGATACCGAAGCAGTAGAGTCAGATCTACAGCGAAACCCTAAAAGATTTTGGAGAGGAGTTAAATCGCGCAGGGGCGATCGCGCAGGAGAAAATGCTATTGTCATGGAAGGGAACGGAGGCTCTACAACTGATGTATGTAATGTTTTCGCTGGTGTCTTTGGTTCGGTTTACACTGTTGATACTGGCGCACTTCCTAATGAGACCCTTCCATGCACGAACACTTTATCAGTTAGTAATATTGCGATAGACGAGGTTACTGTAGAAACTTGTATAAAAGCAATGCGTCCGACGCTATCTGCCGGTCATGACGGCATCCCCCAAGCTATACTCAAGTCTTACGGCTGCATTTTAACACCAGTCCTTTGCGCTATCTTTATTAATTGTCTGAAGTCGGGCATTTTCCCGAGTATTTGGAAAATTGCTGTTGTGGTCCCGATTTTTAAGGCGGGCAAGCGGACTGACGCTTCTAACTACAGACCTATTTCTTTACTCTGCTCGTTTTCTAAGCTCTTTGAGAAGGTCATCCACAGATCTCTGTCTTTTTCACTTCAAAGCACGATAATTACCAACCAGCACGGTTTTTTCGCTGGTCGCTCAACGACGACAAATCTTGTGGCATTCGCGACTGCTGCGTCTAAGGTTGTGTGCGACAGAGGTCAACTTGACGTTATATACTTTGATTGTAGCAAGGCCTTCGACATTGTAAACCACAGTATACTTTTATCTAAGCTCTCTGCAGTTGGTCTTTGCGGTCCGATATACTGTCTTCTGGAGGACTACCTAAGGGAAAGGGTTTGTTATGTGCGTGCGAACGGGTCTTGCTCCCCCACGTATAACGCAACTTCGGGTGTACCACAGGGCTCCGTACTGGGCCCGTTGCTATTTTCTGTTTTTGTGAATGACGTCGCAAGCGCCATCACCACGTCTTCTTTCTTGCTATATGCAGACGATATAAAAATATTTAGAGAAATAGGCGGCGAACCTGACTGCATGGATTTACAGTCTGATATAACCTCGTTTGTTGGCTGGTGCTCACGTAATCACCTGAAGATAAACCATTCCAAAACAAAAGTCATGACCTACTCTAGAAAAACTGCCACAGTACCATTTAACTACACAATTAACACTAATCAACTATCCCGCGTTGGCGAAATCAGAGATCTTGGTGTTGTATTTGACTCTGCTTTGCGTTTCCAGGGTCATGTTATGCATATTGTGAAGTCTGCACTGCGCACCCTGGGTCTTGTGTGTCGTGTATCACGAGAATTTCGTGACCCTAAAACATTTTTAACCTTATATTGTTCCCTGTGTCGTTCACACCTTGAGTATGCATCTGTTGTGTGGGGTGGGACGTGCCACTCTAATCTATTGAGGATTTCTCGTGTACAAGCGAAATTCGTATCTATTTTTAAACACCGTTTCAACTTTGCAAAAGCAGTTGATGACGTGCATAGTTCACCCATTCGACTGCAAGACTTGCAGGGACGCCGAAACACTGCGGAGCTGCTCTTTCTTTATAAATGTATACATGGTCAAATAGATAGCTCCGACATCCTGCATCAGGTTTCTCTGCACGTACCGCGAGTGACGACAAGAAAAACGTCAACCTTCTATCTGTCATCTAGAGTTAATACACTTGATCCAGTATCTCGTGCGGAACTCCTTTATAATAACTCTTCTCTTAATCTCGATATATTTCTTGACAACTTTTCCGATTTTGTTAAATCTGTGCGGAAGCTCTTTTGTGACTTTTGATGAACTTCCTGAATCAACTGCCGGGTTTCCATATGTATTTCTATGACTTGTTGATTTCTTGTTCCTATTTGTACGGAGCTGTATGTGTAGTGTTCAGACGTTCGCGTCTGTTTGCGTCCAAGTGAAGCATCCATATGTATTGGAACAATTTTTTTCGTGTCTTCATTTCTATGTGCAATTTTTGTGCACTTTTTTGTTTTGTTTTTCTGTACAATTTTGTGTACACAGTTCTCGCGTCTTCTTTTTTGTAGAATTTTATGTAAAACTGTCTTCCGTGGTTTTTTTTTCTTTTTTTGTGTGTGTGTGTGTGTTTTTGTTCTTTTTTACGTGCGCCAGCACCAAAACCGCAAGGTTGTTCCTGGGCACAAATAAAAACTATTCTTGATTCTTGATTCTTGATTATTATTATTATCCTGTATATTATCCTGTATATTATCCTGTATTATTATTATTATCCTGTATATCCTGTCTGCATGACCCGGTGATCGTTCTCACCGTCCGAGGATTTCCTCGAAAGCAAGAAAAACGTGATCTGGCATACTTCTGCGGACGAAGACTTGATGCCTGGAGTTGTGCTGACCTTGTCATGATCATCTTCGACGGGATATCTTCAAAAGAGCTGGCTCCGGCTTTCTGTCACCGTGAGGCCTAGCCACTCTGACGCTCCAGGAAATGCCTGCGCGACCATCTATGACCAGGTATCGTGGCGTCTCATGCCTTCTCCCACCCTTCCCAGCTGCGGTCTGACTCGGCCCTTTAGATTCGCCGGCAGGTTTACTGTATTGGGTATCCAGCTTCCCTTATTCTGCTCTCAGCGCCCCGTCGTGCCGTCAGTGTGCAGAGACCTGCAGCCATCCTGACTAGCTACCTGCCTCATTGGCTTAGGTCATTACTTCGCTGCGCTTTTCTCGCGCCTAACGGCAGTGCACGTATTTCGCCACCTTTTCTGCGCGTCGATTCAACTATGACTCCAACCATCGAGTGTGTGGCGTGTACCAAGTCAGTGGAGACCGATGGAAGGCACATGTCGTGCGCAGACTGCAAAGGTGCTTACCATTTGGGCCAGACTTGTTCCGGTATCGCCGACAAGACGTTCACCACTATGGGTCAGTCTAAACGTGACAAGTGGAGATGCCGGACATGCCGTGGGAAAGAGAGTCAAGCGGGACCCTCTGATGGGATCGAAGCCTCGCAGGGTGTGGAGAATCTATCTGCTCAGCTGGCTGCCATGACTGAGAAGCTGGATGGGCTGCTCACCCTGAAAGGAAGTGTAGATTCCCTCCTGTCTCTGTCGGCGCAGCTCAACGAACTCTTATTGGTAAAGCCACTGGTTGAGAGCCTGAGGGAGACAGTCACCGAAATTCAACAATCCATGGACTTCTTCTCCGCTGACTATGACCGTCTTCTCAAGCTGGCAACAGCCAACGAGCAAACTGGCAAAGGTCTCCAGGACGAACTGTCGCAACTAAAGTCAACTGTGCAGATACAAGCAGCCGAAATCCAGGAGATCCGGGGCGCGCTCAACGACAACGAACAGCACAGTCGTCTCTCCAACCTCGAAGTACACGGACTTCCTGTCTCGCCTAAAGAAGACCTATTATCCTTTATTGAGTCTCTCGCGGAAAAGCTGAACATCTCTCACTTCCACAAAACCGATATACTCGCTATACATCGCTTGCCTGCCAAACGTGAAAAGGCCCCGCCGATTCTAATCCGATTTGCTTCGGTCAGCATGAAGGAATCGTGGATGGAAGCGCGGAGAAAGCTTCCCTCACTCAGTCAGGTTGGTCCTTTCCCCAAATTGTACTTAAACGACAACCTGACTCGTGCGAACAAGGAGCTGTTTTGGCAGGCTAGACAGAGAGGCAAGGAGCGAGGCTATAAGTTCGTGTGGGTGACAAGGGCTAAGATATACGCCAGAAAGATGGAGGGTTCTCTCCCTGTGAGGATCAACCATAAGTTAGACCTTGAAAAGATTATCTAGTTGCATGACAAACTTCGCTCAGGTTTCAGATTTTCCGTCTTTCAGAAAGTTTCTTGGAGTCTGTCATGACCACTCTTTTTCTGTTTTACACGTTAATATAAGGAGCATACGAAAGCATTGGAATGAATTCGAGATAATTTCAAGGGATATTAGTTCGCTGGTAGATGTCTTTGTTTTAACAGAAATAAGCATTTCCTCTGTTGCTACAGATCAATTTTCTTTACCAGGATATATAGGTAAATTCTACACGCGGTGTTCCGGTCATGGAGGTGGCATCGCGGTTTTCGTGAATGAGAAGTGGTCCATTACTAATATTTCTTTGTACTTCAATCACGCAGAGTGTGTCGCCCTTTCTCTAGGAAACGCGGCGACCTCGGTATGTTTTTTGGCAGTCTACAGACCGCCTTCCACGAACGTTGGATCTTTTCTGGAAGAACTTGAAACTAACATAAGTAGTCTCACCATGCATGACCAGTTATGCGTTGTAGGAGATTTCAATATTGATATCTTAAGCACGACCAAATCTACGGTGTGCAAATACTTAACCATCTTGTCAACGCATGGGATAGAGTGCACTATTAATGCTCCAACTCGTGAAGAGTTTCTATTAGACAGACTAGTTTGCTCCTGCATTGACCATATCAACATCAGAACATCTGCGTCGATCGTTAAATCGGCAATTATTACCGAAAAACTTGCTGACCACTACTTTGTGGCCTGTCATTGTTCTTTTGGTAACTTGGCATCGCGCAAATTACCGGGTCGTATTAAAATAACAAGCATAGACAATCGTGCCTTTGATAAGCTAGTCTCGTCATATGACTGGATCGGATTTCTGGAGTCCGTCCACCACAGTGACGTATATAAAAACTTCGTTCTTTTGTTTGATAAATTCTATAATACCTGTCGGAAAGAGGTGTACATAAAAAAACGTAACCCTGACCTCTTATGGCTAAATACAAATATTTTGACAGCAATTAGCGATAAAAATGCTTTATGGGCTAGATGCCGTCGTTCACCTAACAATGTGCAATTGAAGTCAGACTTTAAATTTCTTCGTAACAAAGTCAACGCAATGATTAGATCTGCCAAACGAAACTACTACCAGAAAAATTCGCAGAATTTCGTTCAGATGCACGAAAAACTTGGTCCCTAATTAATGAGTTTCGTGGAACTAGCACACGCCACTCTATCGACGATACGATGAAGCAAAATTTTGGCGGTAATTTATGTCATGTTGTAGAAAATTTCAACGCTTTCTTTGCTACTTTTTCTGGACAGGCGAGAGATCCACCAACTCCTATTGGTAACACTGTCAGCTCCTCTGCGTTGCTTTTCCCACTCCAAGAGACGGATCTGCACTCGATCTTGTTTAGCTTTAAGCCAAGCAAGTCGCCTGGAATTGACAACATTCGTCTCTCCGATCTTCGCAGAAACTATGTCAGTCTCAAAGCGGTCCTTCTTTTTATGTTAAACGGCTTTATTGAGACTAAATCGATTCCCGACGACCTTAAAACATCAATAGTGCGTCCTCTATACAAAGGTGGTGCCAAAAATAACATCGAGAATTATCGACCGATTTCTATTCTGCCGATAATCGTGCAGATACTCGAAAAGCATGTGTTTCAGGTAATGACGTCTTTTTTAGATAAATTTAATATATTGTCACCTACTCAGTTTGGATTCGTGCATGGGAAGGGCACACAGCCCCTTCTGGAAGATTTTTCTGATTATCTTTACTCTGGTTTTGATAATAACCTTGTCACGTCAACACTATTCTTGGACGTATCTAAAGCGTTCGACACCGTTAGTCACTCGTTACTTTTACGTAAACTTCACAGCATAGGCTTCCGTGGCACTTTTTTAATTTTTTTGAGAGCTATCTTGACAATCGCTCCCAGCTGGTATCTGCTGGAGGTTTTCAAAGCTCACGAACCAAACTAAAAGCAGGTGTACCACAAGGTTCAATTTTGTCACCCCTTTTGTTTAACATCTTTGTCAATGACATCGCCAACTATGTACCAGGATGCAAGATCTATCAGTATGCAGACGACACTGTGATCATGTCGCAACATATTAATTACGTAGACTCGATTCGCCAGTTACAGCACCATGCGACTGCAGTCATGGACTGGTTTGAGAAAAACCTAATCGCTATCAATGTAAAGAAAACAAAACTAATGTGTTTCTACAATCCACATAAAACAATCAATCTCAGCATTCCTTTTATTTTACACTCATCTGCTTGTAATCAGTGCGCCTGTGTCCCCTTAGAGTACGCTAGTAGTGTTAAGTACCTTGGTATATTTTTCGATAGTGGCCTAAAATGGCATGCTCATTTAGCATATATTTGCAAAAAATTAAGAAGCGCCAGCTGCATCTTATATCGATCCAAATGTCTCATGCCTCTTTCTGTTCGTAAGGTTATTGCTCATACTCTTGGGTACAGTATCCTTCGGTATGGCATAACAGTTTTTGGTAATTGTTCCGCTTTCTGGAGAGCTAGAATTGACAGCATCCTTAAAGCAATCCTAAGGAGTGTCTCCTATAACATGCAAGTACCTGAGGACACCACCCTTTTCGACATTCTTCAACTGCCTGACTTTCACACCCTCTATGTTCATACAGTTATTTTGCGACATTTCTGGAGCTCTGAATTCAAAACTTTAAGCTCATCGTCTCGTGCCCTCCGACACGTGCAGCCTTTCCAAATACCTCTTGCGCATACACGATACGGTGAAAGTACGCGAGCATATTACGTTCCAAAGCTTTTCTCACAGCTGCCGCCCGAGCTTCTAGGCCTTACCTCGCTCCGTAAACTTAAGAAATCACTTAGAAGTATGAGTTTTTGATGATCTCTGCTTTACTTTGTTTAGTGTTTCCCAGTGTGTGTTGCACTTGTGTAGCCTGGA
>JAZHYW010069478.1:0-14831 GCA_037355805.1 Ixodes ricinus
AAAATACATGGTGGTTCCAAAAATTGGCTACCTTACATCACTTGAAAGACAATCATCTAAACGAAGGCCACCCCAGAAGTCAAAATGATTCCAAGTATGTTACATTTTTCTCACCAATTATTTATACGAAATGTGGTTCCATAAACGTTGGTGGACTATATCTGCAACTATACAGCATTGTAAGAGGCCATAATCATCTGACGCAGTCGGAAAAGCAGCCTCTGCAAGAAGTTTCCAACTGGATGTGATGTCGCTTTTCCGCATTGCACCCTATTGTTCTATCGTCTGGTGTATAGAAATATGGCGAAAGAAATTCATTCGAAATGTGGTGATAAAAGCTTTATAGCATTTCTAGCGTCCATTCCCAACTTTCTTGGACATCGACGCCGCGGCGAAACGCAACAAAATGAGAATATCAACTGAACAAAAATCATCTCGATGTTCCCCTGGAATATTCTACAAGACAGTCATAAAATATCCATAAGCAGTAATTGAACTTTTGGACGCGTATAATTTTCATTCCACGCCTACCTTTTTTTTTCGCATTGAATTTTTGTGTTTTATTTTCAGAATTGTTAATTTTCGCTTTCGTTTACAAAAGATCGTAATGTCCCCGAGGGCTGTAATTGCCTGGGAATTATAAGAGACAAATCAACTAGAATAATGGTACTTTCTTGAAAACTTTTTATTTCACAGAATGTCCGAGAAAGTTGGACATGTGTACTATACATGGACTTCGGTTAAAAGAATGTCTGCGGGAAATCTATTGAAAACTGTCGATATATTTTGACTAGATAGGTATACAAATGTGCGGTTAAAATGTGGATACGATTTTTATAGACTGCTTAAAACATTTTTGTAAGAAAAAGAAGTGCCCACGACAGTGGCGCGATTTAAGAGCCGCTAATTAGGAATATTGCCTCGTGCTAGGATTGACAATGCACCAGATACGTGCTGAGTACGGAACTTCACAAATTTCGGCCGTTCCATTACCACAGTGACAGATACGAAACTGAAAATCTACCAAGCTGTTGATTGCAACGAATCTCAATTCAAGGGCGAAAGAGTGATAGTGTTTTATTTCTTAACCGTATTCGCCAACTTCATCAGCAAGAAGATGATACTGACTGAATTGTGTCACGCCTAAGCATATGTGTGTCATATGTGTGCTTGTCCGCTTGCGTAAAGTCAGTAATATTTGAGCTGAATATCGTTTCGGTGACTTTTCAAGATGTCTCAACTTTGTTGTCGTTATATTTGAGCTCAATTTCGTTTCAATTACTTTTCAAGGTGTCTCAACCTTGTTCTTTTAATATACTTTTTTTTTGTACAGTTCTTTTGGGGTATTTTTAGAGGCATTAGAGAGGTGAAGAGTTTCTAGTGCAAGGAGAAGCCTGGCGTTTTCTTTGGAGATGATGGCGATGTCATCATGAAGGCCATTTGAGTCCATGCTAGTTTCGAGGTAAAAGTGAATACTGGCATAGTCGTTGACAGGGCAAAAACGGCATCACGTAGCTTTCGAAAGCAGAGCCTCCTGCACGCGCTGGAGCTGCACGAGACGTTGAAGCGTTTTCGAACGTATGGAGGAGGAGCTTCAGGCAGAGAAAAGCATCAATTCTTCCGCCCTGGAGGTAGAACAACTGAAACGTCTCCCCTGCTGTTCTCACCTTGTCAGTTACTATACGTTGTAGATTGGGGATCAGGGCGAGCAAACTGTTATCACGGCAAGCACACACGCGCAGTCATTCAGGCAGCCTTCAGTAAACCCTACGTAAAGGATTTTATGTCGTTCTATGACGCTGTCCACCAGTACTTTCCAACATGCGCAATACTACAGCCAAAAATCGAATTACAAAAAAAAATAACGTATCTGGTGGGCGACGTTTCATAGAAGTGTTTCATAGCGTTTACTATTTGTTTCAGCTCTAAGAAAGACCTGGATTTACTGACTGTTTTACCGCTATTCGGGTATTAAAGAAATTGCCTAAGACACAAAACAATTTAGTGCAATTAAACATGTTTACAGAGGAGTCTTTAGGTATTTTTAGGCACACGAATAAAAACGGTAAGAAGCGTCTAGTTTATGATAGTTAACGCTGCTGCTCTCGAATGGCACATCCTAAAGCAAAAACATGAAAGCCTTTTTTGAGATGAACACCCAAAAGCGGAAGCAGACACATCTGTGAAAAGATTGAATCTGGTCCCTTTTTTGGTTTTGTTGTAGAAATTTTTTATACCTGAATGGCGCTCAGAAGCGTCCTTTAATGTTAAGGATGCGGTGCTTATAACAACCGCTGTTATGGTATTTGTGAGGCAAGTGTACTACATTTGGCCTTTCTCAGAAATATTCTTTAGCCTCCGCAGAACGACTAAACAGGTCAAATATTTCTCGAGCAGCACAAAATGAGCTACCCGCCTGCCTGTGTATAGTGACCCCAATCTCTGCACGCACGTGTGGCCTGCGAAGAAAACGAACATTTTGATCCGAAGGACTATATCACCTAATAAAATATTAAACTAACTCAAACTAACGGCCTTTCTTTTTTTTTTTTTTGCTTAGTTTTAGAGATTAGCGTTTGTAGTTTTAACAGAAAAAGAATGATAATTCCGCAGTTGCGAAAGAGCGCATTGCTGATGCACGGAGTCCAACCGATCCAATTATGAATAGGGTCACAAAAACGCATACGAAACAGCGGCACGCTCGATTGACTTCGTTTCTCGCAGTTTATAAAATTGCTCACTTAATGGCGAGTAGGTTCGATCTTTCCTCAAATTAATCTGCGTTCTCGCATCGATCGACACTCGCGCGCACCTCTTTCTAAGGACGACGGACCCTAAGGCTTTCCTTTTTTGCGAGGTTTTTGTTTCTTCCTGTGACCCTAACCTACACGACGGGACCAGGTGACCGGGACCTCGCCGCTTGCTGCAATGGGCCAGGATGTGTAGCTGGCCAATCGCAGCACGTGGCGACGTCCCTTTGCCCGCTTGGTCGTGCCGTAGATTAGGGCCACTGATGGACGGCACACGCTTCAACTTCTATCAGCACTACCCTCTAGTAGTTCCCAGTATTTGAGCGCTATTTGATGTGCGTATATACGTACATTACCGCCAGCTGATAGCACGTAGATATATCCGCAAAACGCTTCCACTACTAAAACAAACGCCCTACGCCTTATCCCATTAACGCGTAACTTTAAGAAGTGCGTTGTTGGAAGTGTAGTGGTTGATGAATCTCTGATCAATACAGAGCTGATCGCGAGTCCGACCTCAAACAGAACCAGGTCTGTACTACTGCTCACTCGAAGTCTTTATTATGAATCGTGTAATAGTGATTACACTAGTGATGTAGAAGTATCGAAAAATGTAGTATCGATACCATGGGTCGTTTTTCCAAAGCAATCGAAAGTGTCGAAAACTATCGATTGTGGACTATGGCTAATGCCGAAAACTAACGGTTGTGGACAATGGATGGTGTCGAAAATTATCGATCGTGGACTATGGACTATAGTGTCGAAAATTATCGACTGTGGAGTATCGATAGTACTATCGATAGTTGACCATCCACTGATGACTATCAATAGTTGACAGTCGATAGTAGATAGACTATTGATAGTCGGCTATGGATAGTTGGCTTTCGATATCTATCGGTAGATTATCAAAACACAACTTTCAGAAAAACATCGATTGTTACGAAAATAAAGACACAACCCAAAAAGTCGACGAGGGCGAATATCAACGGATGGACAACTCGGGGCTCTGGGCAAGACATGGAACAGAAAGGACATTAAACATAAAGTCGCCCTCAAATACAATGACTTTAGAAATAAAACAGAAATGGCCTTTTGCTACTTTTCCTCAGCGCATATTTTGTATAATCCTGAGGTTCAGAATTCAAATCTTCGTTTATTAGCATGCCCGCATCTGTAAAAATAAAACCTGTAAAACAAAACCAACGCTTGTGCGTTCAATGCGTCTCTCTCCCAATGTCCTGTTGTTGTTGTTTTTTGTTTGTTTTTTTGAGCCAGGAAAACTTTGCCGTGGACATTTTGTATTAGGGATTTTCACAAGTTTGTTTTGCGCTTGTGTTTCTTTTATTAGTCAATTGTGACATAATACCTTCTGTAGTCTTGACCACAGGAAAGAGAAAATGGGCCACCTGCAGAACATCATAAACTTGTTATTTTTCTGGCGATTATTTATAGCTAATTCTTGAAATTTGCAGCTGACTTGTTGACAAAAACGATAAGACTTGTTGGTTTGGTATGTTGCCACTTCCTGTTCGGTTCTATTTTAGCAGATTTTAATAACAGTGACCTATAAAATGATTTAAATGTTGGTGTAAAATACATCTTCAAAACATAGAACCGGTGATTTATACGTGATGTATAAATAAATAATTTTGAGTCAATAAATGTAACGGAACTTTTTGTTCTGGACTCTTAAAACATGAAAAATACGAAATAAAAAGCTTATAGACCAGCGCGCTGTTTACAAAGAAGCCCTCACGAGGTGTGGGCAGGAGGTGCGGGAACTGCGCGTGCGAAGAAACCATGTTCGACTAAAATGTAGCGTCTGCGCATGGGCCCTGCCGACTGCAGCGCCACCGTATCGACGTGACGTCAGCGCTGCGTGTTGGTCTATACCAAGCCGACGTACATGGTTAATGAGTTACTGATGCTTTCTTTTTTTTTTTACATTCTCCAAATACGATACGTTTGGGAACATATCGTTAATTCGATCGAAAATAAAAGATAAAAACGATAGTTTTTCGTGATCCAAGTAACGGTATTGTTGGAAATGATGCATTATTTCAGTGAAGAAAGCTCGTGAATCCCGAAAGAAATATTCTTATCGTTCTTTCGCGCAGCCTGTTTGGTCGAAACAAACGCCGCACCTATCTTTTCATCCTGGAACAGTCGTGAACAGGTACTTTCGCATTCGATCACCATCGCTAGCATCATAATCGAGCAATGTTTCAGATTTCTGTTATGCGTAGTTTACTTATCAGCGGCGACAAAGGGATTTTAGTGTTCCTGATTCAACCCCGTTCATAAAAAAACACACAAAAAGTGAAAGCTCCCGGAAAGCAAACTAAGAACAGCAGAAAAATTAAAAGAACACCTAAGCACTTTTTGTTAGTTGTGAATGCGAAAGCGTGAATGTCGTTCTTCCGCTCCCTTAGTTCGTCTGCGGTGTACTGGCATAAACGGCCACGTTTCGCTTCTGCCGAGGTTGTGGACGCCAACGATATAGATGTTTCAGGCGCCGCCCTGCTCCTCAGAACCGAGAGGAACAGAATAAGCCGCAGTCCCCTCCCCCCCCCCCCCACCCCCCACCCACCCTCGCTCGCGCTCCCGTGAAGCGGTCGCCAATGGCTATCTGGGAGCCGTTTTGCTCAGCCAATGGGAGGGGGAATAGGCATTTCTTTCGCGTTTTTATTTTTTTGCGGTTACAGACGCCGTTGCTCCACTCCATGGGATAGTTAATGCTTTCGCATTGAAACTTCGACAACCTGTCAAGAAAAATATTGATATTTCACTATTGATGCCTTTTCTCGTTGTTGTTCGATAGCATACAATTCATAGTTTTGCGATAGTATACAGACGATAGTTTTTTCAAAATTTATTCTCAATAGTTTCTGAGAAAGATTTCTTCCGTTTATTGATAGTGTTCCAATAGGGTTTAGATTGTTCCTCGTTTTTATGCGGAAGTCCCTAATTGCAGTTGCCTTTCCTTCCGAGCTTCACAACATTTCCTGAATAGACTCTATGTTCTTCGTCACCTAATAAAGCAGTATCTATAGCTTTACAATAGATGGTTATTGATATTTTCATGATAGTCGACTATCGAGAGTATACTATTGATAGTACTATGAATAATTTTACGATAGTCGTTAATCGATAATACTATCGATAGTTTTAAGACAGACGACTATAGATAGTGCTGTAGATAGTTTTACGATAGTTGACTATTGTTAGTACTATCGATAGATATTTTTTTTACTAACGATATTTAGATTTGGTTTCCACTGTGAATAGTATCATTAGAAGTATCGATAGTTTGATACACAAGATTACACTTCCTCGTGTCGTTGCAGCGGTCGTCCATAAATATAAAAACAACGGGAGGATTCCTCCCTCCGAATGTCCTCCGAATCCGCGCTGTAAGTTTCGGCGCCGAACTGTGGTGTATGGATACTATAGGTCACTGGACGTGCCAAATGACCTAACATGATGCCGCGTGCGTTTTAGCCCTTTCCCTATTATGGACGACCTGGATTCGTCCACACTGTTTGTACCGCTCCTCCCCAAGACGAGCTGGGCTCATCCCTATTGATTCGGGCGCTAGTCCACGTGTTTATGGTTAGCTTTGCCGTGGATAGATGGCGCTCCAAGTAAAATAAAAACATGGTAACTTTCTGAATTTGGCGGAGAATTGTTCCAACGGAGGCAACAGGGGATTTAAAAATGGCGGCAACATCTTCTGGTCGCTGTGTTCGTAGTGACGATCTTGCATCAAAATTGGGGCAAAAACGAAGATATTGTGACGTCTCTTCAGATTCGGAAGACGAGGAAATGAATCTTTTACCGGACAGCAAGAGCAATGCAACTGAGTTATTGGACGACTTCTATTTCGATGAGGACATCGTGTCGGCGTGTCGGCATTGTACTAGAATCGACGTAAAAATCCCCCTCCTGCCCCTCCACGTTTTCCATTAACTTTGCATGCAAGGTGATGTGAACTGTCTGCAGTAATGCAGTGAAGCCGAACTTTAGTCCCCTTTTCTTTTGCAGTGTGTTCAAAAGATCTCTCCTATAATAAATTTTTGGCATTTGTTTTTGGCCTTGTATTGCATGTTAAATTTACGGGGCACATAAAAAAAACAAATTTTCAAATCGTTTTTTTTTTTTTGCGGTAGGCAAAAGGTTAGGCAGGCCGGCAGCGCGCTTGACTTTCACGCGGATGGCCGGGGTTCGATGCCTACCAATGCACACCGTTTTATATTTCTTTATGATAACGTGCGAATGTTCTAGAAGATGTGAGGATGATGTGGTTTCTCCGAGCTTAGGAAGTTCAATTCCCGAACATTCTTGGTAGAATTTTCTAGACACTCTGAAAGGGTTCAAAAGAAGCCGCCCGGCGCTGCTACGCAAACATTCTTTCGCCTTCCGTCGATCCTGCCGTTACGCCGTCATCGAGGCCTGTCATTCGCCATCCATTCTTATACTGCTTAGGCACAAGTTTACCCCATTAAACGTTTACTTTCTCCAGTTATTCGTCGCCTCATCATTTGTCATTCGTGAAGTTAGTCGGAATTTCGCACCAACAGAGTTGGACCGGAAGGGCTGTTAACACTTGCTTATACTTGCACATCTGCGGCAACTCTCGTCCACCCTTTTTTCCATTGATATGTAGCGTTTTTCTTCTTTTTTTTCCTAAGTGATAAGTGTAACGCGTGTTGTATTTTGGGGGGATTAATATATCCTTCTCTTTGATATAATGATTTGAACTAGAGCCAAGACGAAATTTGTCTGTCGTCTCTTTATCGTCTTTCTTTATCTCGCCAGTATACTTCTCAGGGTGAGTTTTGCCTTGCAATGCAATCTGTCATTCCGATGAACAAAATGTCAGTCTCCGACATCCAGAATCGGTTGCTGCAGGGCCCGATCGGAAGCGCCGATGAGTTGACAAAGCCGTCAAGCGACGTTGACGCGAGGAAAATAAAAGAAGACGGCTAAATTCGAATTTCTGCCACCAGTACTTCTACTAAAACGCTCCTCACGTCTCACCGCGAAACCCAAAAAAATAAATAAATAATGTTGATGTTCTGGCGGCCGCCGAAAATGACCCGGACTCCCAGTCAGTGACCCCAATTCGGGCCCATCGATTGCCGAGCCCCAGACACGAATCCGCGTATAGGTTTCCATTTTGGCGCACGGAGCCGCGGCCCGAGTCCTCTTCACGCATGCGCGGCCAAGCGTCCCGGTGATGACGTCATGAGCTGACCACCAAACTCATCCGTCGACAGGCGCCGAGTTTGCGACCGGAGTCGGGTAGCTTTCGAGTGTTTACAAGGGTCCATGAGGGTAACTCTGCTTGTTCACAGCGACCAAAACGATCATTTTTTGTCGATAAAGCTAGCATCAAGGTCTGCAATATTGCTACATTTAAAAGTGTAGGCTTCGGAGGTGCAATTTTGCATTTCAAGACGACACAAAGTGGGGTGAGATGCCGAGGAAAGCAGCACGCGGTTGTGGTGAAATGAAGGCTGTCGAAACGATCGGCGAGGCTAACCGCGCAGCACACTCTTTTAAATACGCCCAAAACTTAAACGCGCTCGTGGTCCTGAACCTCTCTAGTACGCCCAATCTAAGCTGGCTGCTCGGACTAAAACTAGAGAACTAGTATAGCTGAAGAAACAACTGTCGTTCTATAAGGACTTGAAAGGAAGCTGAAACACTTTTCAAGAAATATCGAGTTGGGAGCGGACTCCTATAATTTTTCATCCCGTGAATTCAGTTCTCGCATTTATCTTGGGCAGAAGTAAACGTGAACCGGATTTATTTTAAAAAACAAAATACGTGCAGCGATTGCCGCAGGGCATGTGGCGATCCTCTCTGGCGCCTGTTATTTGTCCAGAGCGTCATGACATCATTGACGACATCCCCGAGCCAGCTTAGTGGCGAGCAAGGGTCATCTGACTCCGCTGATGACGTACCTTTTTCTAGTTTTAGAGCGCAGCTCTTAGGCGCACGTTTCCGGCTTGAGCGCCGTCGCAGTCGGCGTCACCGTCGGCATAACCGCGCGGTGCATTATGGGAAACGTCCCATATGGGAAACGCCCCATAATGCAACGCTCGGGTCTCACTCGTGACCCGCGCGTTGCATTATGGGACGCTTCCATATTGACATCACGAGTGACGTCACGAGGGTCTCGGCGCGTTGAATTATGGGTAACGTCCCATGATGCAACGCGCAAATCTCACTCGTGAGATCTGCGTGTTGCATTTTGTATTTAGCTATTTAAAAGTACAAAAATGAAACAAACAAAACAAGCGAATGAATGATTGAATGAATACATAATGAGGATCGAATAACTGAATGAATGAATAAATATAAAATGCCTGCGAATAAAACAGTACTATTTACGAAATGACACTGACTTGACTTTACGTAAGCTTTGCGGAAACGTTAATCCTCTGGCATTTGTAGATCGTTTTTATGTGGAGAAATTGGCGTCCGTGGGCCTTTTCCTAATATAACTTATAAAGAACATTGGAAAAATATATATAACAGTACTTTATATCGGTACTTTTTTTAAAGCTGCCCCTACGAAGCTATTTCTAGAGGGATTCATTCATTTTGTTAGAAGATTATATAAATAAAAAATTAAAATAGTTTTTCGACGACTATATACATAAGACGGCAGGATAAAAATACGCTTTCCCCAAAGAGGAAGCACTTCTTGACGGTAACTAGATCGCCGTTTGCGGCGGTGTAATCAGGCCCTTATTAAAATAGCGCTTCGGTTTCATTAATTAAGTCGAGCGATATTGATCCGCACCGTTGCAGACGAAACCAAATAGAAACTGCGCCGACAAAAGAAAATCCACTTTCTTCAGCCAGGATTCGAGCGCTGGGGTGCTTCCCGCGAAATCTACCAACTTAAACGAAAGCTTCAACGATCGCCCGCTACACTTCAATTGAAGTGCCTCTGAGCTGCGATGCTACACTCGCAAATTGAGATCGGGAGTTTTCTGGAGCGTTAAATTTACTAAGCCTCAAACTGGAGCGAGCGCACACCCACGCACTTACGCGCGCACTCAAAGATACGTACGCGCACTTAACGCCAAAGGGAAAGAAAATTCAGAATCGACGCGAATCATTGAAGCGCAAACGGAAATACTCAAAACTTTACGTAAAACGATAAAAAAAAGCAGAATATAGAAAAGACGAAGCCAGATAGAATACAATGACACGATATCAAGGCTGACTTCCGCCAGCGTTCCGTTGGTGCGAGATACCAAGACTGGGCCATGAAAAATCCGACACTGACTAATGTCGTCCCGATATTCTCTGCTTCACCTCTTTCCACGGCTCTTGTATAAAAAGAAACACTGCAAAAGAGGATAAGATAGTAAAAACGTCTTCCAAATGCCTGCAAGGAGCTTTTTTCCCTCACGACATTAAACTGATCCTGAGGCCTTTCCTACTCGCTTCAGTCTTCCTTTTGGTTTCGCTAACCTTGTGCTATTTTTGTTATTCTTACAACTTCTCTTTAAGAACAAGCTCCGCCGATTTTCTTTCCGAAATCCTCGTGCTCCTTCTTTTTTTTCTAAGCAACGCAATTCCTTTCTCGTGTCTTAAAAAAATGCAGTTTTCAGCTTGGAGTTGAACATCTCTAGCCCACTTCAACTCAAAAAATAATTAATAAGAAAACGTATATTATAAGTTAAAAGGTAAAAAAAAAAAAAACTAAGTACTTAGTCGAGAGACAAATGCAACTTGGAAACGAGCGATGCCTGCAAAGTTCTGCTTGGGTTTTTGTCGCGACGTACGATGCATTTTTGATGACGCCGCCTCTTCGAAGCGGCCGAGTTCAATGTCTGCTGCCAACTCGCATCGACTATATTCCGTTTCACCTTAAGATGTATCGCGGTGAAAGCTAAAAGCCCGAACTCGTATCTTTGGATGTTATTCCTCCTGTGCGAGAGTTCCTTAAGCCGAAATACGTTCTTGTAGGAGAGCCCATATTTAAACTTTTCGTGTTGCATTTACTTTGCACATGTTCGTCTTCACCTCTGGGTTGGACTCTCGTCTGCATGGTCATACTTGAAATTTGTTTCAAATTCCCGTCCCCGGGGTGCGGCCGATATTATATGCCTCAGTCGTCGCTCCGTCTTTTCGCCTTACGTTCTCTCTGCCTGCAGTCAGATATAAGCTAAGGATGCGTCGAATAACCACTACCACGTACCAGTCACAGTGTCTCTAATCGCTCCGGCGGTCAACAAATAAAGGCAGTAGCCAAGAGGTGTTATGCGGACGTCAGCACGGATGTGCGCCTCGGTCAGCGGCCTATATAAGTATTTAAAAGGAATATTGGCTGGTGGTGTTGAGGGTGGGGGCCCGCTTCTGGCACATTCTTCACTTGTGTTTGCCTATAGTACACGTTATATGTATAGCCTATACGTGGTATGCGCTTACCACTTAATGCGCATCCAGTAACGGAATATGGCGTTCGTAATTAGCTCTGCCTTACACTCTGCATTTCTCTTTTGCGTTTCTCTCTTTATTTCCTTCTTTGTTCTCATCTCTTTTTAATCCTCCGCGGACCCACTATGCGGATCTAATATTAACACCCTTTACTCCCGAGCCAACGCATGCAGCTGTCGGGTATTAAAAAAAAAATGAAACCGCCACTTTTTTGTTTGTTTTTAGGTAAAAATAGATTAAAAGCAAAAAGAAAAAAATACGCATGCCGCCTTTATATGCACCAATGTTACAATATTCATGGCTCTGGCTTATGGGAAATGAAAGTGCACCTCTCCTCTTCTTTCTCTCTCCTTCTCATTTCCTCTTTGTTCCCGGGAGAATTCCCGAAGCCCGCGTTGCGTCCGCTTCCTTCCCCGAACTCTGTCGCGACAGAAGCGAACGCCGCGTCGCCCCGGATGCATTTTAGAGTTCGTAGAACTCTCCGAGCGGGCATGCGCGCGTGAGGTGAGTACCGACATAAATATGTGAGTCCCACGTTCGGAGCGTTGGACCCAGAAAACCGTGTCGTCGTGACCTCTCGCACGTGTGCATTCGTCTGTCAGTGCATCTGCGATCGTGCGACTCCCTTACGCGACGGCGATTCCGCCCTCCATTTCTTGCATTCCAATCGAGGCAACAAGACGAAAACCAAATAAATCTAGACTCACGTCTTAGATTGACGGACAGAAGTAAACAAATTCTCGGTGATGTAAATCGAGGAAAGATGGGCCACGTCGGAAGGATACGGAGTAAGGCAGCTGAGAGTAGCTTCTGAATATCAAAATCGGAAGTGTATTTTTTTGCCTCTGCCGATTCCGCTTCTCTGAGCATTGGAAAACTTCCTACACGCCTATTTTTCTCCGAAGTACGATGAAAGCCCGCCTAAAAAAGCTAAAGAGGGCGCTACATCTCTTATCATTTGACGTACTGTCGCCACGTGATCTGTCGCTTTTTCGACAGGGTGTGTTTTGTGAAAATATATTGTACTGAGCATGTACCGAAGCTCGGGAGCAAGCGAAATCTTCGATCGTCCTCTATTATTGTGACTCTCTTTGTAAAAAAAAGAAAAAAATGAGTAGCATAAACAACCAAACCTACACTCGATCCGTACAAAAAACAAAGATTATAGTGAGGGGTATTTCTTTCCTGGTTCAAAGAAAAACGTTCACGCCATGGAAGCTCACAGATTTATTGGGGACGTTTAATTCGCGTCGGTCTAAACCATACCGGGCTACTTGGCCTACACACTCTACGTTTTCTGTGCTAAGTGTTTCTTTTGTAACCTTTGTTTTCGACCTACCGCGCAAGTCACGTTGCTTCTCGGACATTATTGAGCTCTTCGTAGCGTGCCCTTTTTCAGCCAATGCGACCACCGGATCCAGAAGACATCACTGCATCACCAATTCCCGCCAGCGCCCGTAAACTGTTCACTTGTCGAAACATTCCTGTGAGGGGCGTCAAAAGAAAACGTTTTCAAAATGATGCCTTTCCAGAGCTTGCAAGTGACAGCCACCAACCGATCAGCACCGCTCTCTTTTTCAAATGTATTCTCGCGAACAAAAAGGTCGAGAGTGTCAATAGCTATGCGGCACGTAATGCAAAGAACGCTCGAGCGAAGCCGAGGTAGTCAAACCGATTGGTCAAACTTTATTTACTTTTTTTTATACTATATGACATTTCATCAAACCACACAAATGACTGGGCTGCGGAGCTTTAATCTTTTACTTATTCGTCGAGTCACAACAAGTCCCTAATTGACAAGGATCACACAGCTTCAATAAAAAAAATCTACATGGCAGCCGAGCATTTCTGGAAACAGGAACAGGAGAATTATTAAGCAAATGGTTTTATTTCCAGCCGCCATGCAGAGACGCTGATTAAGACAATAACTGCACGAGTTTTACAAAGACAAATTATGCTCGAACCTCTGAAGCGTTCCCTACAAAATTTTGTATAGGTCATTGCGTATTCTTTTTTTTTCCTTTTTTATTATTTGATAACGATTTATTCCCTTAACTCACGAGCTCGTAACACGTCCACCCGATTACACGTGCACGTTTACGTCTAACGTTTCTCATGTACGCGTACATATCATTAAGAGCCTAAGGACATCGCCCAACGTCATTTCAGGTTTCGACAACGAGCGCGGACAGCCAAGCGAGACAACATTGCACGCAGCAGAAACTTGAAAAAACAAAAGAAGAAATTAATTGGTGAACAACTGCAACAAGAAGCAAGAATAGCAATAAAAACTAATAACTACAAGTGAGAGACCTTCCCCCACCGCAAGTTAATCACCAAACAAGCGAACGCACTTATAACCCTGCACCCATAATCACAAAACCGTTTCGCACCGTTGGCTCGATGATACCGCCGCGACACAGCACTCAAGCAGCACTCTGCATCATTCGCCTCTAAGCGTACCATGGCTATCCCTGGAAATCCAATCGAGCCAATCAGAACGATGAAGAGCGCCCCACGTGGCCTCGGGATTCGGATACCTTTGCCCTTTTTGTCGCAGGACCACGTGTCTCTTTGCTGACCTGCGACTGACTCTGGTATCTCATGCGCAGCCCTCGTTTCGGTCCACACAGGAAAGGGGGCGCCACTTCCCGCCCAGCAAACAGGAGGGCCATCGAAATGGCCGTCTAATGCACTCCCATCCACAAAACAATAGACGGCTGGCGGTTAAACAGCTGTCGGATGGGGAAGGGGGACGGGATAACAACGGCGTGAGAGGTCGTAACACCGAGCTAAAAAAAAGGGAGAGGGTGAGCAAGCTGGTACTCAGCGTAATGAGTCGGTCGAAACCAGACAGGAGGCAGAGATTGCGAAGAGACAGAGACAAGCCCATTGCAGTCGGCTTAGAGGTTTACCACCGGGTCGACAATCGAACGGCGAGCTGGGGGGCTGCTGCTGTTACTCCTGTACACCCGGCATATACCTCTGGCGGCTCTAATTCATTTTGCTAACCACGGCGCCTTTTTTTTTTTTTTCTTATGGCAACACAAATAAACGAGAGAGAAAATGCGGGCGCTTTGGCTTACTGCATTTCCAGACAATTAGCGGGGGAGTAGTGCTGGCTAGCAAACACGAAAGCGACTGCTATATATATTTATTTATTTTTTCACAAAAGTAAAAATATAAAATAATGAACCTTCCTTCCGCTTTTTTTAATTTTTTTATTAGCCATTATTTTTGATTTTGAACAGACAGAGAAGGCCGAGATGAGTACGGTTTCACTCCTTCCTCCACGACGTAAATTAAAAGTGGTTGCGACAACGAATTTGCATTAGAAAGCTAGCAATAGGCCAACGCGCTGTTCACAAACAAGCCCGGGTTGGCCAACACCGGGGGTGGGAAATGTGCGTGCGCAGAAACTATGCCCGTTTTCCCCTCAAGAACCGTAGTAAAACAAGTCCGGCTCCTCGCGGAGCATTACTAATTCCCCTCTTATGGGGATAATTAAGATATATGTAGGTGAATTTTAGATTAGATCGTATGTTATCTTATCAAGACGTACAAGTTCCAAACGCCAAAAGCATCGCTCTTTTCTTCGATAAGCAAATCTCGTAAGAA
>JAZHYW010069488.1:0-46865 GCA_037355805.1 Ixodes ricinus
CTGTGCTTCGTTCAATTTACATGTTACCACGTGTCGCCTACAGAACTCCGAGCGTGCTCACCGAGGTGCTCGCACGCTGCAAGTCACAGTGCAACAGGTAGGTGCTGTTGTTGTACTCTCTTCACCCTTCCTTAAGCTGAGACTGCAGCCAAGACTACTACAAGTGTGAGCTAGTTCCTTGCTTCGAAAAGTGCCTTTCTAGTGCAAGCGCTCGCTCTGCAGCGGATTTGTTTCAAAGCCGATGTCTCATACTCCTGTTTATAGCCTTAGCTGCAGTTTCAACGCAAATGCTTATTCCCAGACTGGTGACTGCATACGACCGTGCGCATTATGACCTTTTGTTGTGATATTTTACAATGGGACGCATTCTGACGCCATCTATGAGGGGGCCCTGGAGGTGCATTTCACTAGAGATTTGCAGTATTTGCAACATCAAACGTCCATAATATTCATGAGAAGCGGTTGTTCTTAACACTGCCAAAAGTCTTTCGAGCCAATATTGAAAGAATGATGCTCGAAAGAAATAAGGAATACAGTATACGGACATTGCGAGCGTTCCACGGCTACCCAGTAGATGGCGCCGGTGTATTCTGTCATCAAAGGAGATCACAAGAGGTTGTGACGCTTTTGGTCATAAGCGGTTGCCAGTCTGTGAATGAGCTATAAGGGTGAACAGAATATACTGCAGGCCTCTCAAAGAAAAAACACCCGACTCCCCCAAATTTTTTTTTTTTTTTCCAAGTGTTGGGTAGGGTGGTACGTCACAAAACAAACCTTCGCTCGAAGAAAACATTTTTGAGCTCAATATTTATGGCGCGAGACACATTTTCAGTTACAAGCAATTCTGAACCTATGAATTGTGCAAACATTCAAATTTTCTAATAATAGTTTTGAATAATACACTACAGTCGAATCTCATTAATTCAAACTCGAGGGGGATCGAAAATTTGTTTGCATAAAGCAAAGTTTGAATTACCGGGAGTTTCCTCCCATAGAGATGCATAAGATTGGACCTACATGTTAGTTTGAATTATCCACGAGATTGAATTAAGAGAGTTTGATTTAATGAGAGTCGACTGTATTTGACATTCCCTTCAAGATGAACTGCGCGATATTTCTTTTTTTTTTCGAAATGATGATCCCAGCGGGCTTGCCCCATTGAGCGCACTTGTTACTGAGTGCTAGTGCGGTGCGGAGAAGCAACACCCACGGAAGCGAGGTCTGCAGCTGCTGCTTCTCCGCAGTGCACCGGTGCTCTGCGGAGAAAACTTCACAAATCCAAACTTGACAAATTCAAGCCAAACTTCACAAATCCAAACCAAACTTCACAAATCCAAACCAAACTTCACAAATCCAAACAAAACTTCACAAATCAGAATGTTATAACCGAATGTCTCCTGTAACCAGATCTGTTGTAGAAAGCGATCTACTGTTGCACTTTCTTTCCATTATGCATGCCCAGCTAGCCTGCTGGTTGATCTTAAATGATCGCGTGTGCGCATGTGGCTCTCGATTACAGTGCCCTGCTACTCAACTCCATCATGACCGCCTTCAAGCCGGAGTTCATTGCAAACAGAGCCCTGGAGTTTGTGAACATGATGAAGGAGTGCGACGACGCCACTTTCCCAAAGGTGGGGACGAGGGTGGCCTCTCTCTCCGGCCATCCACGCAGACTTGCTCAGCGTGTGCTTTGTAATTTGGGATGCATTTTTTGTATTTACTGTGAAATGCCAGGCCTATGCAAAAAAACGGAGATAGTCCGAAAAATTAAGGACGGGTGCTTGTTAAGCTTGAAAACAGAAAAGCAACGAAGATGAAATGATTTCAGCTATGTCGTGCGAGTTCTAACCGCAAAAATAGCAAACACAGGCTGTGAAATTGCCCCAGACAGCTGATATTTCTACAAATCACATCTTCGTTTCATTACCAACCAGGTGCCGCAGCCTCCATTGTTGTTGGCCTGTCACAATCTTTTGGGCATGTTCCTTTACAGTTCTACAAGGTGATGCAGAAAGTACACAGACAGGGAGAACAGTTCTGTCTTCGACGGAGTCATCTCTTGCCACAATTTATGTGGTAAAGACATTGAGGGCATTTTTATGAGCTTCTTTTGTGTTGTCTGAAACCGGTGGCACCGCCAGGAACCTTTTCAGGGGGAGAGAGGGGGGGATGTTCAGGATCTTTATGACAGCATGAAAACAAGAAAAGTGATGTCATATTGCAAAACAAATCCAAATGTAAAAAATGCTTTTAAAGCATTCTAACTACGAAAAAAAATCTAGCTGCTTTTGTTCTAGTGTGGCAGGATTCACATCAATAAAAAATTGTTAATTAAAGTGTACTTTAATGTACAATAATCATTTCTTCTGCATTGTTTTCAATAATCTGATGGATTAGTTACCCATCTGCCATCTATAAAATACATCTAGTAATAAATAATAACTTCTTTCTGGGTAGGGTGCTTTAAATCAAATTTAATGATTTAAATGAAATAAACTAAATAAATTAAATCTGACTCAAATAAAATAAATCTGATTTATTAAACGTTTTTTTTTAAATCATTTTTTTCCAATCTTGTTTAAACGATATTGGAGCTGAAATAGTGACAATATTTTCAGGGATGTGACTATGGCTTTAAAGGGACACTGACACCCCCCAAAAAATTTTTTCATTTTTTGTCAGGCGCTTTATTATGGTGTCGGAGGACTACCCAATTAATATTTTGCAACAGAGTAGCGTATTTTTTTAATAAAGTCGAAAGACGCAATTACTCAAAACCGAAACCGAAACTCGCGCGCGGAGGTCGGAGGAGTGGAGAGGAGAGTGTGGCGGAAGTCACGTGGCTACACCCGACCGTGCGCTTTTTTTTTTTTTTCTTCTTCCTTTGCGTAGCAGACGACATGCGGCGTTAGCGGGAACTGTTTGCGATTCTTTTGCAGTTATGTTTGTTCCGCTCGCTGTTCTGTACTCCAAGATGAGTTGTTTTGTACATTGAGGAGTTGGAGATGAGTAGTGAGTGCCCGTGGTTAATTTTCATGATCGGCTCCGAAAAGAATACACCCAAGATGTTGCGTGAAGAGCTGGCTCACATGTCCTGCGTCCGAAAAAAGTGGCATTGTGCGACAGAGTTTTCGAAAGATCAACGGGATCGGGACCAATGGCTGGCTGCAATTCCTGTAGAACATTTACGGGCACCTCGGAAAGCGGACGCTACCTGATTTATATGCTCCTTGCATTTTGTGGAAAGTGATTTCATTGAGTTCGCAGGTGTCAAAAAAGGAAATCCCATCCCCATTTAATTCAGCGACGTTTCGTCCACAACATTTGTTTGTTAATTTTTGTTTGTTCCTTCAGTGATAATTGTAAAAAGAAAGAAATGTAAACATCAAAAAATGTTTCAAAAAGAAAAAAAAAAAGTGCCATCACCGGGGATTGAACCCGGTCCTCCTGCGTGTGAAGCGGACGTCGTTCCCACTGAGCTACTGGGGGATCACGTGATAGGAGGATCGCTTTCCTTAGTAATACTTCAGCCGGTAAACTGTAAGTTGGAAAGTTTGCTGCCGATTTTCCTCCAGCAAAAGCACTCCCGGGTCGAAGTCGGGAAGCACCACGTATTGGCGACATTCGCACCTAGTAAAGAAATCGTACGCGTGCATATTCAACTCGAAGTAGACACGTCGTGCTTGAAGTTTGCGCGAGCGATGTCTTCAGCCACGAGAAGGGAGCGACGGCTCGGCGACGTCTTCGTGCAAATCGGCTTGGTGGTCGGGCGTGTCGTACGGGATGAATACACAATTCTTTTGATCAGTCCCAAATTTCTCTTTTAAAGGCAGACAGAATTCGCCGGTACCGCGAACGACAGTTCTGAAGTAGAGGTCCCGCGCCCGTCGTCCGCTGCCATCGCCGTCCCCGCGAGTCCCACGATACGCGAAACGACGCACGCACAGAATGCTTCCGGTTCTCTGTGGAACCTTTTTTCAATCAACGTATTTGCAGCTTTTTAGAAGCCACAAAAAATGGGTTTCATATTTTTTTCTATTTTTAATATTGAGTGTGTGCCTTCAGTGACCAACGACTTACATTAAATTTGGTGGTCGCATCGATACCTTAGAAAACGGCCCGTGACCACGGAAAAGAGATGAGCGAGACTCGAACCGGCCAGTTCTTGATCGGCGGTTTTCGGGCGGAAAGAAACCGAATTTCGAGTCGCAAATTGTGTTCTGGGTAGTTGGGCTCTCATATGTCATGCACAACAAAAAACCTCGGCGAGCATAAACATCCTGTCAGTGTCCCTTTAAGCTATAAAGCTTAAAAAAAATAATAAATAAAAAAAATTTTTTTTTTTTTTTTGTAAGGGTGGTTTATTTTTGTAACTTTTTTCTTGCTTACATTACTGTCTGGAACATAACTTTTTTGGGGTGTGTGAATATTCGAAGTCTAATCGAATAATGATTGCCCAAATAATTTGATTTCACTTTCGTATTTTAGTATTCAAGTTTTCGAATAATTCGGTACTTGGAATATCAGCACTACTGGCAAAATTCTGGTTTATCCAGGAATGCATATGGTGAAATAGTCTTCACAGGCCTGTGTTAAATCTAAATTAAGCCTGCATTCAGACGCCATGAATAACAAGCCATTCCGACGGAAAGTGGTTTGTTTCCAGTGCTCCTTGAACAAAGTAGTCATGCCCCCAGCTTCCTTGGATGCACTCGAGCGAAAACCCGTAAATCACTCGTGTCACTATTTTGAATCTGGGAATCTTAGCATCACTGCACCCAGCCTTGTGCAGTTATTGTCGGTTACGCCCATAAAATTATAAATTATTATCAAAATAAAAATATTGGCAACAGCTGAACCCATCCCTTCCGCTCAACCTTTCGCTCCCGTTGTATTGAGCGAGGTTAGGGGATGTTAGACGTCACCTGATAGAGGTGATTCAGCTATATTCGTCTGCCATTTATCCAGAATGCTGCTTATCCGCACGTGGATGGGTGGACACATCTGTCAGCTGTGTTTTAAGTGAGACACTGCCCAGAAAAAAAAATTCTGAAAAAAAAAGTAGATTTTGAAAAACGACATATTTACATGCACCAACCACTAGAGAGTATTCCCAAAAAGCTGTATTAATTTTCACTGCATAGTTAATTTTTTATAAATTATTTTCTGTCCACCAAAGCTGAAAAAAAAAAGGTAGGGTTTGGAGCACTGTGAACGCATTTTCTCCGTTCCACTTTTTGGTATAAATTCCATTTTAGTCAATCTATCGTTTGATAATGGCAATACAGGGAAGGCCCGTTCTTCAGCTTTCCTGACTGAAATTTAATAAGGAATGCGGCTATGGAAATTTTTTTGTCACTTCCGGATGTCTTTTATGCAAAATGTTGACATTTTGTCGAAGACACAGAAGACCAAAAAGTGGACCAATTTTGCAAAGAAAATTATAGAAATAAATTACGTCTAGAAAAAACCATTCCATAGCCGTCACCCTCTAGGCATTCTGCTACGTATCTAGCAAATAAGACAATCTTGAATATCGTGATAGTTTTCTTACGATAGATTATCTAAACAATGTAGGCCGTGTTGCTGATAGAAGCTACTCTAATTTCCTTCTCATTTAACCGACAGACCTGAGATTTTGTTATCCACCTCTAGCTTGACGCAGCCTACCTGTAAATTTCATTAATTTTAAGACAAGGGTTCAAAACTTGACCCTCCTAGGGGGTGTGTCCCCTTAAGTTTGTCGTCTAAGTGTGGTCATTCACACCATCTTTATCCCGGCCGAGATGCCCGCCATTTTACGTAGGCTTATTGCGGTGAAGGCGCCGTGTGACTGAGATTTCACAGCACGTCAAAAGATCTTCAGGTGGTTGAAATCAATCTTCAGTCCTCCGCTCAAGCGTACCAGATCCTTGCTGTAAGTTTTGCATGTAAAAGCCCTCAAAGTTGAATTTTGACACCGTTTGTATTTGTGCTAGCATCTCTTTGTTCCACGTGCTGTGGAGGAGAACATGCACGTTAGGCTTTTTCTCCTGATCTATGCAGTTTTCTTTTTCACTCTGAGAGCATTGCAAATGAAATATTTGGTATTTGTATTCGATTTGACATTCAATATTTTGGCTGCTTATTCGGCACTGCTATTCGGTTTAAGTTCGATATAAGTTGAAATTTCAGTATTCGCACGCCCCCTAGTTATTTTGCACATGTTGCCGTCCTTGCAGCACGTGATGTTTCGAACCCTGGGCCTGTGCCTGCTGGTGTCCGATCCACCGGAGGAGCAGAAGCTCCAGGTCCTCAACGAAGTCTGGAAAGTGGTCTCCAAGCTCAAGAATCCAGCCGTGAGTTGGCGATGCCAGTTTGCGAAATCCACGCGATGAAAGCAGTCGCACGTTCCTTGTTGCTTCTCTGCTCAACCCAGTCGACTGCTTTGATGTCAAGGGGCTGGAAAAACTCAGCTGAACACTGAAATGAAACGCTTCTAGCGAGTTGCAGTGTCTCGCAAAACATGGTCACTTGCATCCTTATTTTCTGTTGTCGTTTGTCACCAACATGGTGTGGCTTTGAGAGCATGGAAAATGGCGTCTTCACTAAAACCTGCGCCCGTGCTCAAAACTATGACGAGAACGATTGCGTTGCGATTTTACAGAAAGGTTATTATCCCGAAGCTTCTAACATGGGGATAAAACAGGTAAGCTGTATATATGACACGGCCGCAAGTTTTAGGCGTGACGACGTCTACGTTGCTGAGTCTACTGAAATGAAACGCATGTATCGAATGTAACAAGTTTTATTTTATTGTAACGGAATTAATGGCATAAAACAAAAGTATGAAAAGGAAAGTCAGAAGGTCAATTATATAAAACGAATATTTAAACATGAGGTAAACTTATGCAGTCGAGCCCGGATATATCGCACTCGGGTATTTCGAATTATTGTTTATATCAAACAGTCCACACATCCCCTTGAAAATCACATGTAAAAGTATAGGAGCGTTGTCTTTTTGTATCGAACTCCCATGGAGGGGACACTCGATATAACGAACGAAGCCGGTCCGCCCATTAGCTTCTCGTGCGGTCTGAGTGCCCTGGTGGCGAGCTCATCGCTTTCCTTGCGTGGCTGGCAGATCGCCAGAGCCAGCCTACACGCTTGAAAATATGCAACGAAAGAGCAGTTGTAAAAATAATAATAATAATAAACTAAAAAAGAAAAAAAGTGGAGGATGGCAAAAGCAAGGGGAAGGGCACGCGCGTGTAGGAAGAGCAGGGAGTGCCCGCTGTCAGAACGGTAGCCTGTGCCCTTTCTCCGAACACTGCTGATGCTGCGTGACTCCCTAGCCCCAAAATAAAATCAGCAAAAAAAAAAAAAAAAAGGTCTTCGGCAAGTTGAGTGTGATAACAATGGTTGTGCGACTTTGAATGCATTATCTTTGTTTTACTTTTTTTTTTGCCATGATTGCTTTGCCAGTTTTTTTTTTGCCTTTTTTTTCTGCCTAATTTAGTGAGCTTCTTTTTTTTTTTGTTGCTTGCTTAACTTTTTATGAATAAGAGATTTATTTTTGTGTCTCAGCTTTTCTTTTTTTTTTTTCGTGTTTTGTTGTCTATGCTGCGTGAAGGTCCCAGCCAGGCGCGCGTGTAAGCGCGGCGGTGCTTGCGGTTTCCGCCAACTACGCTCTACTGTATTTAGCGGATCTTGGATGCTCTATTTGGTAAGCTCCCGTTTGTCGCGACCAATATCAGCGGAGACACCGGGAAATTTCAGCTCGAGCTTAATTTAACATATTTTTGTATATCGAATTATTGATATATCAAACTATTTTTGATCGCCTTTGAATTCGATATATCCGGGTTCGACTGTATTACTAAACGATACACAAGAAGCCGAACGAAACAAATGTCAAGACAACACAAGCGTATTCAGTCGTCGAAACGAGATGAGTTTCGGAGACGAAACTCATCGATGGACACATACGATTGATTATAGGATGAAGGTAGAAGATACGAAATATATTGTAGCATTTCAGCGGTGAGTGCCTTGCCTCCCATCACCGACCGACGGGTATGCACTACCTCCCCGCACGTCCATCCGCTGGATTATGGAACTGAAAGAGGCGGTCCAGCTGGATTCAGCTGCTCAGCTGGTCCAGCGGAATCCAGCTGGACGGCCTCATTTCCAGTTCCATAATCCCGCTGGAAGTAGACTGATTTTCGCCTGGGTCGAGATCGCTAAACAGTTCAGGACGTAGAAGACCGCCTCCCGAATTCCGACCATAAAATTGACATAATGATCTAGAGGGAAAGGTCCCATTCATCCGGGCCGCTTCAGAACGGCATTACATAGACGGGGACATCTGGGGTCACAATGGATGGTCCCAATGGGCCCCTATCGCTGGTGGCAGCTTAATATGCGGAAAGAAGCAACAAGACGTCGCCTGTAAGGTCACTTTACTCGAGGTCACATAACCTCAAATAGGATGACCAGACAGGAAGGGTCCCGTTTTTAGGCCTGTCTATACAGGACACTTCAGAAATCGTGAGGCAACACAACTCCTACATAAGTCGTGTGAGCGCATGTTTACGTCAGTCTTTTTTGGCGGAAGGAAAATTCTTTCCGTCAAAGTTTTCTCTTGCCCTTCACGGGGGTCACCCTGACCTGAAAGCATAGTGACTATTGTTTTCAAAGAAACTGAAACTTGCGCAACTCGAAGACGTCTCAAAAACATAAGAGAGGAATGGTTTTGCAGAGAAAGTATCCAGTTCTAAAGCTGTTAACCCAATTTCGGTGATATTTTAGAAGTATCAGTGCCTCTTTAATGAATCGAGAAGTACTTACCTCTATGGGGCTTTGTCTCTCCGTAGATCCTTGAACCATTGTCAAAAGTCTGCCAGCAGTATTCAGCGTGCAAGCTTCCCTGCAAGTTTGCGCTCTGAAAGAAGCGTGCATTCAGCGTGCATGAAGTATGAGCCATGCACACAGGCGCAGTTTGCGCCTGTGTGCATGCTCGTGCAATGAAAAGCTTAATTTAATTGCTGGCGTGGTGGCGGCTATGCCTAGGCTACAATCGCACACACGCAGTACTAGCAGGATTTCTGGATCATGGTGCAGAGCCACATAATGCAACCCATAAAATACTACGAAGTGTGTGGTTGTAAATCCTTCATTTGTCCCTTTCCTCGCAGGACTACATGAGTTGTGCCGAGGTCTGGATAGAGTACCCCTGCAAACACTTCACGGTGAGTTTTGCGAAGCACTGTAGAGCAATACTATTATTAAAAATAAGTTAGTTTTAGTTTTAATACAAACTGTAACCATAAGTTGGAGTAGCATGTACTGTATACCATATTTATTTGAATATAAGGTGACCGCCTTATATTCTAGTAAATACGGTAATTGCATGTATGGGTTGCACTGGTATAAAAGCCACACCATGCAAAATAAAAAATAATAATAAAAAATTATTTATGTTTTAGTCTGCCCTCTCCTTTGTTTTCTGGGGTGTGCTGACCACTTCTGCAGTGTAGCTTGTGCTCCACTTTGTGTCTCTATCAATGATCTCTATGACAATTTGCTAGATTGTGCTTCCCCGCCCCGAGGATGCGGCCATCGGAAGTTCAAAATCGGCCATCTTGCCATATCGCACAGTTGGCCGCTTGCAGTGTGGAGGAGGCTGCGTGGCTATGTGCTGAAGGGCATGTTTTCTGCTCGGTCGTCATTATTCTTTGAAGATGGTTTCTGAAACCTTCTGTGAACGGACATATTTGCCTTTGAGGACCCGGTGGAAATTTTATGAAGGTGCAGCATCGAGGGGAAGGTGGTGCAGCTCTGTTTCAAAAACTCGTGCAGTGCGGTTCGAATGTAAAGAGACGCTGCCGCGTTTCGTGCCCTTGAAATGTACAGGTACCGTTCAAGAATTGATGCTGTGAATGTGTTAGTCCTTCCGTAAGTGTAACGCACATCAAACTTTATCCTGGCGCTATGTTTTTTTTAAAGCACCGTAATCAATTGTACCTCTGGGCCGGTTTGCTCATCTTGCGGCTGCGGCCAAGAGGGATTTTTATGTCACGTGACCAGCTCCATGGGGACAAGGAAGTACCTAGCATCCCTGCCTAATGGCAAAGAAATCCGTATCACTTCAAGCACAGAAGCCTAATTTGCCCGCAGAAACTGACTGCTGGGACTTTCAGCTGAGTCAATTGACCGCCCTCTTATACTGTAGGAGCGGCAGGTAGATCTACGGCCAGGGAGAGTAAATATGAGCCAAAATAAAGAAAAAACTACGCAAGATAACTGTTTGCAACCTGTTTGATAACTGTTGCAAACTGTTTGCTAGCACGATGCGAACGCTGGGAGCCAGCGTTCGCGTTGGACTGTTCAAACCCACTTCCATTGCAGAGTCTTCTCGACTGAAAACTAATGAGATGTCACTCTGTCATATGTATTGGTAGTGTTATTGCACTCCACGGCACAGCGCCGATTCCCCCACTCTCCATTGCATGCTGCAAGTAGCCTAAACCTGACACAATCCATAAAACCATAGACGCTCACTGTCGCCTCAACGCGCACGCCGTAGAGGAGGGAACATCTGCTCTCGGATACATTTGACGTCGCGACGATCCCAGCACTGCCACTGCTCGTTGTTGCCAGTGGAGCACCAGCCAGTGATTTGGAGGCATGCGTGTAAACTTGAAAATTAATTCTCTCGCAAGAAAATGCGTATTTCAACTTACTCGAAGATGGATATTTAGTGCATATTGAAAATTTGATAAAATCGATGACCATCAATATTTTACCAGAGCTCTCCTTTAAGAACTTCCTTTCATCCCATGTTTGTCTTGTGCATTGCATTATCTTACCCCTGCCTTGGCAGCCAATTGGCGGCTGGCAGGTGTGTTCAAATAAATAAATAAATGTCAAAAATTTTTAACCATTAAAGTTTGAGCACCTTCAGCTGCCTACAAATGCTACAACTCTTGTCCACAGTCAAGTAAAGTAATACCGCTCAATAGACACCCTCCCGTGCTTTGCAGTTGCAAACTTCCTCCAAAGGAATAATGGATGCGGTGTCTATGCTTGGTTGGTATCAAAGAGTTCGATGGCACACAGCACGTCAGCATCACTTTGCAGCACGGATACCGGGCTCTATTGATCTAGCCACTTACTGTAAAGCCCTCAATGTTTGCGCCCTTATTTTTCGTGATATTCATGAATTGAAAATTTTGCAGAATTTGAGGGCACGCAGAAATTTCGATCCCTAAGAGTTTCAATGCAGGCATCTGGAATTCGTGAAACTTAGGGGCTGCGATTATGTCCTCTGTGACCGATTTGTGAAAAAAATTGCGGTGGCTTAGCTCAGCTATGCCAGGATATACGTAGCGTGAGCTTATGCGCACAAAATGAGAGCCGCTATCAAGCGGCTTCGGTGCAGCGTCAGACTTGGCTACTGTGCAACGGAGGTGGACAGCTGGGCACGCGGTGGCGCTAGTGCGTCTTCCGTGGCTATGACGTCACTCCTCTGGAATGTGCAGACCGGCGAGGCGTGCGAGACAATGGCGGAGCGCGCGGCGGCGGCGTCTCCGGTGCACCAGCTGTGCGCCGTGTGACGTCACTGCTCCTCGCGCTTGCGCAGCACGGAGCACGGCTCATTATGGGAGCCACGCGAAACTGCTCAACCTCGGCCAGTGTAGCTGACGCTACAAAATGGGGTCCGCGAAAATAAAGGTTTATAGTAGTATATGTTCTCTGAACGAGCTGTGCTGCCCTTCTGTGGTAGCACATGGCAGCTTGACAGCGAGGTGACGAAACAAGCTGCCACACATGGCAGCTTGTTTTGGCTGCAGGATGAAGCTGTTAGTGCCACTCAATTTTTTTTAGTTTTATGGAACACATAACATATGGAGGGAAAATCTAATGCACTCCCTATTTTGGATCAAAACAAGAAATTGTTTCAGACAGATTGCAAAAGGCAAAAGACCGTTTTAAGTTCCTCGAAAAATGAACTGGAAAAAATAACCTACAATATTTTATCACCCCTTTTAGCGATAGGCGGTATTCACTGGACGCCATAAATTTAAAGGGATTGTCCGGTCAAATTTTGTGTTTAAGAAAACAATTAAGTATCATTGTTATTGCTTCGAAACGCATTGTCTATGCAATACCTGAATTTTATATGCCTTTCTGCGTGAGTAGTTGAATGTTAAACTGCTCCAATCGCATCCCAGCAAAAAAGGTGCTTTTGTTAGAAACAATGAAGCTCTGACGTCACATAACGCAAAGCGATCATTTCCGTCTCGTCGTTTGCCTGCCAGTGAATGCTGCAGCGTGCTTCATCTTTGTTGTTGCGCTCGACTTGTTTCGTGGATGGGTGAGATACTCTGTTGCCCGGTTGGGTGCCCCAACCACTGGGCAGAACCTGCGAGCCAAGACGTGACGTTCCGCACTTTTCCGCAAGACGTGCAGCGACGAGCAAAATGGATAGTCGCCATGCGTAGGGAGCACTGGGTTCTCGTCAAGATCGAGATCCCGCTTATGCAGCAATCATCTCACAGAAGAAAGCTACGAGCTGAGCTCTAGGCGGACAGAAGGCTCGTAAGCTGAGGTGGGATGCTGTGCCAACAAGATTCAACTACGTCCACCCACTCCTTACCCAAATCGGATCACTCGGTTTGATTATGCAGCGAAACCGAAACCGACGGCTAGGCCATTTTGAAACGATGCCAAAAATTTTATTCAGCACGCGTGCAGCCTGATTTTGTGTGGCCTGGATGTGAAAATGGAGCATGACTAGATTCACCAAGCTCGTACGAGTCAAGTGACGATCTAGAAATGTTACATGCATTTTGAATGATCTGCCGTTTGCCTTTGACCCGCCGATATTTGGACAGAGATGCCGCCTCGCAGACACAGATGCTGCTTCAGAGGAAAATCTGCATCCTTCTCTTTACAAGCACTCCTTGACCGATCGGTGGCCGTCGCAGCTGTGTATGCGCAAAACGGCATACGTTTGCTCGAAGCGAACGGTTGTTTTCGAAGTGATGTACTGCTAAAAGGCGCAACTTTATTGCACACGCTTGGCAACTGCATTACAAGAAACATATTTCAATAAAGTATAGCCTTGGAGACTGTACAATCCGAGACAAAATACAAGACATCCGTCGACCAACGCTTGTTATCCCGACCATCCGATGATCCTTTGCATTATGTGACATCATGCAGCAGCTACAGATGTCAGTCATTGAGACTGGTGTGGGACATCATATATCAAAATAAAAATTATGTTTGTCTATATGAAGGCTCCCTCAATGTAACGAGCACAAAAACTTAAGTACTTCCGGTTCCGACCGGACAATCTCTTTAAGGGCTTTGCTCGCAGTGCAGGTATGCCTGTCATCTGACAAGAAGGGTAATCCTGAGGTTTTTTAAACTTGCCATGAGCATCTGCTCAGCAGCAACAAACTCTGCTACAGCTGGCCATGAATACCGCATGTGGATGTCAGCATAAGTCAAAAATTGTAAATTGTTTCTATGTGAGGCACATATTTTAGCATCTCGATCCCTGACAAAGTAGCTGCATTGGTAGCTCCGAGGCAAAGCGCCGGCCTACAGATTCCCAGGTAGCAAGTTGGAATCCCAGCCGAGGTGCCCACATTCTAACGGAGGCTTCTTGTGGAGAAGGCGCCTGTGTAACCGAGATTTCAGTACCAGAACAAAAGGTCTTCAGTTGGTCGACTTAATCCTCAGTTCTTCGCTGGGGCATTCCAGGTGCTCTTCGCTTCTTTGGCAAGTGAAACCCAAAATTTGACTTTTCCCTGACAAGGTGCCCCTATGCCGTTTCAGAAGCGCGAGATCAACACATTCCTCGGAGCGATCATCAAGCAGATGGTTCCAGACCGTGCCTTCGAGAACCACTACACCCAACTGGGCGCCGTCGTGGATCGGATCCTGGTGCATGTCCACGACTTTGCAGTCCTCTTCTCTATCGACCACTTCCTCCCGTTCCTGGACCTTCTCCAGAAGGAGTCCGTCAAGGTGGATGTCTGCAAAAACATCATGGATGCCTTCCTCAAGTGTGTGCCCTCCTCTTGTCCCTCATTGATCTGACGGGGTCTGTTGAGGTGCCATCATGGGGATTCGATTTTCAGGACGTTGTCCTTGTTCTGACCTCCAGAACAGGATAAGGTCATGTTGCCTCGTCCTGATGCTTTCCCCAAGTAGGCCAGCACTTCTTCCTCATTGTCCCTCATTGATCTGTGACAAAAATTATTGAGATGCCATCATGTGGATCTGATTTTTAGGACTTTGTTTTGTGACCTTGTCCTTGTTTTGACCTCCAGGACAGGACAAGGTCATGTGGCCTCGTTCTGATGCCTTTCTCAAATGGGCGAGCAGTTCTTTCTCATTGTCCCTCATTGATCTGTGGCATGGTTTAATGAGAAGCCATCATGTGAACCTAACCTTCGGGACCTTGTCTTTTGTCCTTGTCCTTGTTCTGACCTCCAGAACAGCACAAGGTCATGTGGTCTGGTACTAATGCCTTTCTCAAGTTAGAAGGCCGTTTTTCCTCATCGTCCCTCACTGATCTGACAGTGGTTATTGAGGTATAATTATGTGCATTTGATCTTCAAGATCCTGTTCTTGTCCTGAGCTCCAAGACAGGACAAGGCCTGGTGGCCTGGTCCTGATCTTCAGGATCTTTTTCTAGAGATCTGGACAATATCAGGGTCCTGTGACCTTAAAGAATTGTAGTCTCCTAATAGTTTGAGTTTGCTCTTTACAAAGCTTTGGTTTCTTAAGGTGCCTCTTGTTAGTTAAGTTGTAATCTGATGTGTGTTCTTGAGACACCATAGGCCAGATTCACAAAGAGCTTCTTAGGCTGTGACAACTTAGCCAAGTAGTTTGTAAGTTACGCACATCGTAACAAGTGGAGAAATCGGTATTCACGAACGCGTTCTTAAGTGAGAGGAGGAAAGCGACATTCTAGTACAGGAAAACTAGAACTTATGGTGTCTCGCAAGCGCCCAATCCCCGCGAGAGAAGGACTCTTGCAATGGCGACAGCGTCTTCGGCAATACGAATAGCCAATCGTAGAGCTGGTTATGGTTTGGAGCACATTTATTTTCCGGGCATTACACGAGAGAACGTCGTTATATAAAGCAAGAAACACATCCACTTTCGATGCACGGGCGGAACGGGACGCCAAACCCACCGGTCGGAAAAGCGTTCCGGTCACCCTAGCACCAACGACTCTGCACCGGTGCCAGCCGCCAAAATCTCTCGCAGGTACCAGAAGGAGGTGACCCACGATCCGGTCATCGTGAACGCGCTCATGTACATCTGCAAGACCATGCACAACTCGGTCAAGTGAGTGATCCCCGGACCAGACGGGGAGGATCGTGACAATTGTTCTCTGGTCCTTCCGCCCATCAGTGCCCTCACCCTGGAGGACGAGAGGCGTCAGATTGCCGCACTCATCTGCGGCTTCCTGCAGCACATCAGCTTTGGGCGGGACTTTGAGCAGCAGCTGTCGTTCTACGTCGACTCGCGCGCCGCCTTCAGCTCGCTCGATCCCGTGCTGGTGGAACTGGTCCAGGTCAGTCGGTGCTGGGGGAAGCTGCCTCGGAAATCGTCGTACGTGTTCTATACGGGGAGAAACCGAGGAAGAGAAGGAGACGAGAATGTGCGGAGACGTCGGAACGCCGAAGCTCTGATGGTGAACAATTAGTGGGTAGATCCGGAGCGAGCTGCCTTTGTCTCCACTCACTGTTTGAATGCGTTTGAGCGTGTTCCCACAGTAAGTAGAGATGAAGGCAGCTAGCTCCGGGTCTATTCACTAATCGTTCACCACCAGAGCTCGGCATTCCGACGTCCTTGTGCGCTCTCGTCTTTTCCCCTGCCTTGGTCCCTACCCGTACAGCAGGGAGCGTGGAACTTGCGTACTGAATACGCGACTAGAAAGGCCAACAGAATGTGGTGCTTTCTCAGAAGTAATTTTCAATACTGTAATAAATATCAAATCACCACTCTGTTGTTTACATGTACTCTATCAATTCTAGACTATGCTTATATTGTATGAAACTCTCTTACAAACAAATTGAGAAGGTAGAAGAAGTGTGGAACCGGAGTGCTTGGATTGTTCTAAATAACTGTCATCGGCATTAGAGTGAATGAAGAGTGAAAGACGCGCTAAATTGGCCACTTCTAGCTGCCCGGCCAAAAAACCCCAGGCTAAGTTTTTCGGACGCTTCTTCGCGACTAAGCAGTACTTCAGAATTAAAACTGCCCGAGGATGTGGCACTATTTCTCCCAGAGATTACATTGCCCGTTCAGGGTTGAAAGTGCATCCCATTGTCTCGCATCATTTTTTGTCGATACCACGCGAGATTGGAGCCTCCTGCCATCCTCATTTCTTTCATGCGTCATATTCCCCACATTCATTGTTCAGCTTTGTATATATGTAACCCTCTCGCTTCTATAATGCCCTAAAGTGCACCCACTGATGTTTTGGGGTACCCCTTCAGGATCGGTTGAAGTGATGGGGGACCCCATCCTTGGAAGGTTATTGAACGATTAACAATGACAAAAAAGATAAATTAAGATATCTGAATGTGTAAAAACGAACTCTTAAATGGAGAATAATCAACTCTACTCCCGTGGCGCATATGGTTTGGTTTATTTACTTTCGTGAAACAGCCGGCATCAATAATAAAAAAAATAGTATGCCTTTTGTTTAGCTGGACCGATGGTCGAGGGCTTTGAGGACCCTAAGGAGGCCTTCCCGGAACTCGAGGGATCTGCGGACCCCGATTTGAGAACCACCACCTTAAACGTTGGTTCACACATTGGCTTTTTGCTTATGACTAAGTGCTTTCAACCTCCCTCAATCTTTTACGACGAGAGAACACACCGAAATGCTGGCGCCACCTACGAGGTGGCCCTGGAAGTGCATTTCACCAAAACGAAGGTCCGAGAAATGGTCATTTATAACATCAACAAAAGTTCTTAAAACCACTAGCGAAAGAATGACGCCCAAAAGGATAGGAAATTTAGGGAAATTGCGAGTTTTCTATGGCTACCCGACAGATGGCGCCGCATGTCTTCTCGTCGTAAGAGATCGCAAGATATTGTTAATGCACTCAGTCATGAGCAGTTGTGAGTGCGTGAACGAGCCTTTACGGGCACAGCGGGATTGACTGCAAATAAATAAATACCTTCTTGGGGGCTACACCCCCATTTGTGTGCAGGACGTGAACGTGCTGGCAATGAGGACGCGGCAGGTGGTGAAGGGCCATCACACTCGGAAGACGGCCGCATTCGTGAAGGTACGTTGTCGACGCCTTCCTTCCGCACGGCCGCTAATGCGTACAAGCTCGTTCTCACACGGGCCTGTCAGCCGCCGAATTTGTCGATCCTCGGTAACTTCTCTTTAATTACATAGTTGCAGTGACTCGCAGTTATGGCACAGGTCAATGCCGTTTTGGGCTAGCATCATGTTATTAAAGGGATTACGAAACATTGTTCTTTTTGCTTTTGGCCGAGCAGTGCTCGGTGTGAGGGCTTCACATTCGTTGAGCACTTACGAGTAATTGATGTAATTACTTGTAAGAATAATTAAATGATGGAATGTTTTACCTGGTACAGCTGTGTCATGTACGTCACTTAGTGAATTGTTTAAATGCGTCAAAAATATTGTTTTAAAAGCCTGCTACTTGTGCAACTTAACAATTTTTTTTTGTCCAATGCTTTGTTTATTTGTGTTATCATGGTAGTATTTTTAATTAGGCGACTATCTAGTTTGATTCTTCGTGTGAAGTTCAGAGGCGCAAAGTATATTGTGTGTAAGTTTAAAAGCCCGAAAAGTCTAAGAGCCAGGGCAATACACGTAGAAGAGGTTTAAAACCTCAAAAAAGTCAGAGATCATAATACGCATCTAAAAGACTAAAAGTGGCAAAAAAGTCAAAGGCAAAAACACGCGCAACGTAATTTTAATTTCAAGATTGGAGAAGAGTGGAGTCGGAATATATGACCAAGGGCACGCGTTAGCCGAACGGTAAAGGCGCCCACCAATATTCTGGACAGTTGCGGAGAGGCGATGTGGTCCCTGCAGCTCATTGGGTCTCTGCTCTCTGTATCAGGCCTGTGCAGCATACTGCTTCATCACCATTCCATCCCTGAACAGCGTGCTGGGGCGTCTAGAGCTGTACCTGTTGTCGGGGCAGGTGGCACTTCTCAACCAGTGCCTCTCTCAGGGTGAGTGGCACTCCCGGCAGACAGCCTGTCTTGGGACTGACTTTTGCTTAGGATTTTGCATTGCTCGGTCATACTATTTGCAACTGGAGTTGCTCATGCTGTGCGCCTTAAAGGGACACTGCAAGGAAAAAGAGTTTTGTTAAAGAGCATAGAGGGGACATGTATTTCATTGTTAGACGTAATTTGGGTGGAGGTCACAGCTCGATCTAAGCCCCACCCACAGGACTGGCTTGGCTGCTCGACCGAACAGGCTAAAAGCGTAGTGTCTTCCTTACGCGTCATCCGGTGCATCTAGTTTGGAAAGCTAACACCGCCTGCTAGTTGTGCGAGCAGACGAGCGGCAGCCTCCGGCATCGTCTGCTATTTCACCGCCGTCTGTCGCCGTATGCAATGCCATGAGACGCAGACACGAAAGCTGCGCGTCGGGGTCCCTTTTCGCCTCCGTCCGTCTGCTATTTATCCCCCATCTGAAAACTTCTGCAACGCTCCGAAGATGCAACCATAAAAGCGGCGTTTTTGCGTTTCATCATCTACGAGCCACGGTCCAATATAAGCATGTGTCAGCGTTTATTGATGTGCATAATAGGTGACTGAGAGAACTAAAAAAATCAACAAAATAAACATGCAGTCTTTCTAGCTTTACTGTTGTTATTTCTTTTCACATGGCATCCGCAAGCAAGGTGGGTGAGCGCCATGACGCACAATGAAAACGCGACGTAAAAATATTCGCTTTGTTTGGACAGGTGCACTGCACAACTTGAAAGCTTTCCTTTCGAGGCGCAATGAGGGGAACATACCTAGACAAACTTGATGCGAGCCTAACGCCCGATTGCCTCCCACAAAATGGCTCGCAAATTCTTACCTTTCAGTCTCAGTCTTAAAACCATGGTCGCAATCACGGTGGTTGCACGATTCACAGAGCAGCGGGGCCAATTTTACGGAAACCAACATCTTTATTCAGCATCAACACGCGCAAAGAAGGAAGTCAAGCCAGATCGATCAAAATATCGTATTTACTCGCATAATAAACGCACCCTCCAAAAATGGGTACCAATATTTGGACATTTTTTCCCCTCGCGTAATGAACATACTTCCGATTTTCAGCTCCGCGAGTCTCGAATTGCATCCAGCTTAGCTAGCTACCAAGTCAATTTTCTTTTGCTGCCAAGCGGTCAGGCCAAGTCAAGCCAAGCCAAGCCACTCTCGTAATGGCTGCAAGCGGCCGCAAGTGCGTAGTTGCGGAAGCTTGGGTCGAGGAATTGATCAGCCCCGGACATCCTTCGCCTGTCGGATGCATTGATGTCAACAAACACACCGTCGTCTGTGGTCCGCTTTTGGACAGTGAAATCGTGAAAGAGGTTAGGCCTAAGAACGGTCGCATTGCTCTATGTGCGAAGTGAGCTTCGTAGGGCGCCTTTTTGTCAGCAAAAGGCACGTTGAAAGCGCCCCTAACAAAGGTTTGCAATTTATAGAGCATGATTACTGTGGCGCGCCGACGACCAGCCTTGGGGCACGCCTCCGTTAGTGGAGACATGCCACAGTACCCTGCCATGTCATATTGGAACCTAAAATGATATTTGTGCAAAGTGTGTAAATGCAAAAATTTCACGCCGCAATTTGTATTTTTCGGAAAAAAGTGCATTCATTATGCGAGTACAGTCAAACCCACTTATAACGATCCCACATATAACGATCTATCGGTTATAACGACCAGCGTTCAGAAAATATACGAGTTCAAGGCCCTACCCATTAAAATTGGTCCAGATAAAACGACCGTTTTTCAAAGCATCATACTGTTACAACGAACACAAAGTCCGCTTTTGGAAGGAGAAAAAAAAAAAAATCTCGCGCGCAAAAAAAAAAAGAAGTTAAAAAAACTACATTTCGAGAAAAAAAAAAAAAAATCTCGCGCGCGAAAAAGAAAAAAAGTAAAAGAGCTACATTTTGGGCGCGAGCGGTATGGGACAGAGCCCTTTATACTGGGCTCTGGTACGGGAGACACTCAAGGTCATTTCCACGGCCGCGCAGCAGGGGAGGAAACAAAACTACAAAAGTAAAGACGGTCTCCCGGGTCACGTAGTCTGCCAGTTGTGCGTGCGCGGAAAGGAGCAGAAAAGGCAAAGGAGGAAAAAAGTGAACCGTCTACAGGCTCGTGTCTGTCGGTTTAAAGTGGAAAAAAAGAAAGAAGAAACACCATGAGGCTTTATTTAAACGAAAGGGCATCACGCTGGCGGAAAAAGATAACAACGGCGCAGCACTTCGTAGCCTCGCCATCCGAGCAACCCGACGAGCTCGCAAAGTGTTGTTTGAAAGACGATCCTACCAGAGGCGACGGCCGCGGACTCGTACATGCGCAGGAAGCGCGGCACTTAAAACGCTGGTCCGTTCACACTCTTGCAACCGAGTGCGACCGAGAGAGACCAAACCGCTTTTAAGCCTCTTGCGGTCTCTTAGGACCAGCTCGGCTGCGGCGGAGCTTGTCCTAAGAGATCGCAAGAGGCTTAAAAACCGGTTTGGTCTCTCTCGGTCTCTCTCGGTCGCAAGAGTGTGACCGGGCAGGTTACCTCTGTGGACAGCGAAGAACCATTGTCCGACTAGTGCACGGCATTTATTTTTGTGTTGGCGTGCGTTTCATAAAATCTGTTCTATGAGGTATGTGGTCAATCTTCATTGTTTTACTTGTGTGGTAGAATCGGCAGTAATTTACTTTTTGATTTTCTGAAAGCTAAATCTGCCTGCGCGTTAGAATTAGGGGCGCGTTAGAATCTTGCAAACAGTTACTTTAAATAAAGAGCTGGCAGAGTGAAACTACATATACCAGCTTCATCATCCTTATTTATAATGTTTTAAAGGTAAGTCCAGATATAACGAACTACTGATAAAACGACCACTTTTCGCGGAACTATCGCGTTCGTTATAAGTGGGTTTGACTGTAAATACGGTAGTGAATGTGGGACGCTAGGCTTAGGCCAGTCCCGCTACGAAAACAAGCATGCACACAGTGCTTCCGAAGGTGCGTACATGCGGCAGTTGTTTGCTGCAAACTATGTCGGTTGAGGAGATTTTCCTCTAAACGCCTCTATAAACTCGAAATCACTCACACTCATAAAAATTGACGAGCTCAACGAGCTTGGCTCGTTCAGCACTCCGCAGACGCCGGCAGCCATGTTTGTTAACGTTTCAAACGAAAGCGGGAGAAGCAATCTCAGAATACATTGGAAAACAATAATGACTCTTTCTTGACTATTTGCTTCTCAAACATAAAAAAATTGTTGATTAAAATACTATTACAACTCGGAGATACAACTTTACAACCAACCTTTCACACGTCAATCATCTCTCCAACCAATGAGAGATGTCAGCACCTTGTAAGTACAGGGTGGGGTTTAGCAAGCACCTAAATTGTGTCTAAAATTGTACTAAATATTGCGCAAAAAAATTAATCTATGCACTTCAAAAAAAATTCCTTGCAGTATTTCTTTTGGGGAGACCCTGGTCTTGAATATTTTTTTGTCATTTCTCATCTAATTTATATTAAGTTCTCACATCCTTAATCATTTTTGGGCGATTAGCAAGAAAAACATAGGCGCATTGTTTTCGTATCCACAGTCTAAGCTCATTATAACAGAGCTTGATTTTGACCAAGATTTTGGTCTGTTCTAAAAGGAGTATGTTGTATGCAGATATGAAGTTGAGTCAATGATATGTACAGGAAAACCAAAAACTTTACAAATCGGTATGTTATAATTTAATGTCTGTTGTAACCAGGTCTGTTGTAATGAGCTTAGACTGCATTATAGTTTTCAGGAAAATCTTGTCTCTTTCCCAAATGTTTCTGCCCAACTTTTATATATCACCGCCGTAAAAAAAATGGCACAAAGTATGTCGGCATGTTTTACGAACATGCCGACATACGTGCAACAAAACTATTCTTATAATTTTAACATCGTTCCAGAAAAAGTTGTCACAAGTTGAAATTTTTCTTCTTAAGAAATCAGTCATTAAATTTTTTGCCAATTAGAAAATTTTGTAGTTAACATTTTCCAGAAATATTAGTCTCGTTGCGCACTTTGATTTGTGAGGCATTATATCTTGAAAAAACTGTTCAGATCCAAATTTTGCATCGAACAACACCTTGTCACAACACTTTGTGTTGTGACAAAAAAAAGAATCCCGAGGGAATAGGAAAATCTTCTTAAAACATGCTCGCAAACAGCCTGGATATAAAATTTTGAATTGACGTAACTATATAAAAATGCGCATTTCCTGAGTATACTAGTAATTATAAAATATGCCGTTTGTGACTTATACCGTAATATCCAGTCATTGCCCATCCCCGAGTTATCGCCTTCGCCACTTTATGGGCGGATATTGAGTTAAAAAAACACCAAGTGATCACCCACCCCTACAAATACCCCAACGTGGGCTCCGCTATCCGCAAACATTCATCCTACCCGAATGGCATAGCCTTAGGACCTTACGGTTGGAGAACGTCCGAGACAAAGTAAAATGAAGGAGGGAAAGGCATTTTACCTTGTTTACGCATTTCCTCCTCAATTTCCGCGACCCCGAAGTCAGAGTACATGTGCGCGAAAGGAAAATGATGGAGATAACAAAATGAAACTTTGTTTTGCTTACAAAAAAGTTTTTTCGGACAAAAAAAGTAAGTTGGAAGGATAACTCTAGTAACCCATTCAGGGATCACAAGGTCAGCTAACGCCCCATATTCTGGACCGTAACTGCGGAGTGTAAGGTTAAAGTTTGTCTCCACTGAAATGAGGTCACTGCACACCTGCTCCTTCTCCCGGAACGTCGCGACCGCGGTTGGTAAGGTTGTGCAGTGTTTGAGACAAAGCCAACAGGTAAATAAAGATTTGCTGGAACGCCGCACACAGGCGTTTGTAAAGCGTCCCATTTCAAGCTTTGAGTTCATGGTGCCGTCCACGCCATACAGCAACGCCTCCTCAACCCACGCTGATAGCACACAGCGCACGGACGCACGCATGTATGCACCAAACAAGAAAGTTACACAAGAGCCTCCTTGTGACTGACAAGGGGCCCATCTTGGCCCGACGCCGAAGTATTTGCTAACGCGATCGCCGGTTTTCCCACTTCTCCAGCATCGCTCTTCGTCGCTTCTTTCGCCCGCTTGCTCGTTGCGCCTGGTTGGTTTTTCTATTTTCTTGGTGACTCTTTCTTTTCTTCTTTTTACTGTGTTAGAAATCTGCTTTCGTGGAACAAACGTTTGCGCTGTCTGCCGTTTGGCGGTGTTCATCAAGCGTATGCAAGCAATGGACTTTGCAATAGTAAAACATTCTTTCATGAGCATTTCTTGCATAAAACAATGAAATTAAGTCGAGTTTTGAGCTTCATGTATCTCTTGTGCAGCCATGCTAAATATGTACAAAAAAATTTGGCGTTTTTTTTTTTTTTTTACTTTTTGTGCTTTTTTTATTGAGACAAGGCCCATCCCATTCTTTTTAATAAATTTCAGACAGCAGGGATGGGGGTGGGCGATGACTCAGGATATTAGCAATAGATTGAGAAAAAACTTTTCTAAAAAGATTAACTTTATTTTTATTTTTGTTTTTCTAAAGACTAGGGTCTCCCCTTAATGCTGGTTCACACACTTGCAACTGCTTATGACCGAGTGCATTACAACCTCTTGCGATCTCTTACGACGAGAGAACACGCTGGCACCATCTGTAAGCTGACCCTGGAACCGCACTTCACAAGAGTCAAGGTTTTGCAGTATTTTCAAGGTGAAATGTATGTGCCATCTATGAGAAATGATTGTTTATAACATTGCCAAAAATATTTTCGGGCCAAAAATAAAAGAATGATGCGCGAAAAAAAAAAAGAAAAAGGAAGTATCCGGAAATTGCAAATGTTTGACGGCTACTTGATAGATGGTGCCAGTGCGCTCTCTCGTTGTAAGAGATCCCGAAAGGTTGCGATTCACTTGGCGGTACGCAGCTGCAAGCGTGTGAACGAGCCTTTATGGTTACCGAAAATATCTTTACTTCGAATAAAGATACTGCACGATCGAACCCACTTTCTAGCAAATTCAGAAATAGCCAAATATTCGATATATTGAATTAATATTCGTCGCACGTTCCTGTTACTTTGCATTTAACGTAACTTTAGCTCACTGCAGAGATGCGAAACATCCTACGGCTACTTTGAAATGAAGTGGAGTGCAGTGGCGGCGACTCGTTCTTGCGATGCCTGGAGCAGTTCGAGGAGAACTGACGCCCGGATGAAATTATCGGCAAACTCCACTTAATTATTTTTTTACTTGGTAAAGCTGCCTCGAGATGTTTATTACCAAGATTTGTTTACACGGTCAGAGTGTACCGTAGTGTTCCCGTCCACCTTTGAGGCTGCTGGCGCTGTTTTTTTGGCTTTATCACTTTTATCGAATAACTGCTTATATTGAATTTTTTTGCCGTCCCGTTGACTTCGTCATAACGAGGGATTACTGTATCAAGAGGTCTTTATGCCCAACAGTGAGGGTTGTGACATAGAGGGGTTTGTTGCAGCGGACTCCTTCTTCAAGGCGGCCATCAGCCTGATGCCCGAGATGCCCCACACCATTGAGCTGGAGGGGAAGCAGAAGAGCTCGGAGCCCTTCCTCCTCTCCTTCATCAACAACTTCCTCTCCACCCTGCTCTTTGTGCCCGTGAGTCCCTCCTTTCCCCAGAGAAACCTCCTGTCCCCAGGTCGATCAGAACATCACTTCATCAAGGAAGATGTGCAGCTATCAGGGAATTTTAATCAACTCTGAATGCTTGGTAGATCTCGGGGAATTGGGGGAAAATGTTGCCAGGGTTGGGGAAATGTTTGGGAATTTGTGAATTATATTGCCACCATAGAGGTAATGTTGAGGAAGTCTTTGCCAGAGTTGGTGAAATGTTGACTGGGGAAATGGGTTGCGAGTTGGGGAGCTGGGGATCATGTTTCCACTGTGTGGAATTTGGGGGAAAATGTCGCCAGAATTGGGGAAACTGAGGAAATCAGGAAATCCAGGAAACATGTTCCGAGGTAGGGGTATGTCTGGGAATTGGGGGATCATGTTGCCACCATGGAGGGAATGTCAGGGAATTTGGAGAAAAATGTTGTCAGAGTTGGGAAATGTGGAAAATGATGTTGCTAACATTGCTAGTGAATGCTTTTTGTTGACTCGCGTTTAGACCCGAACAGAATTAACAGTTTAGTGGATCGGTAGATAGTAAACGTCTTTATTTTTGCAGGTTCAATATTTCGTGAATTTTGCAATGTGTGGGTATCGGGGATATTTTGTTTGCACAAAAGTTTGCGATTTTAAGAGATATGTAAAACCCGTTTAATTTTCACGACTTGGAAAATTAAAAATTTTTAGGGGACGCGAACATTTCTATTGTTTAGAGAGGTAAATCCAGGCTTTAGAGTTTGCAAAATTTAATGGTCATGAATATGACCTTGCTGCCCAATTCGACGAAAAATCGGGGCCGCGGAAATAAAGGGTTTTACAGCATCTGTATTCATTACCACGGGGTTAGATATTCGTAAGACCAATTGTTTGCAACATTCTTCGAGTCGGAAAATTTGCGAAAATTAGGTCCTCGCAAAACTTGGGTCGTTTACGATATATTTATAGTAAGCCAATTACAAACAAATACATTACCAATAAAAGCACCAATTGCAAACCTTGTCATTGTTTCTTAGCTCGCTCAGAAGACCCCAAACTACAATCCCCATTTTTGGTGGATTTATGTATTCTTATTTGCCACATAGACTGGTAATTTAAGTAAACTTGTCAGAGAGAACTTGTAGGAGTTGGGGAAATTTTAAACCCCTATTATGGTAGTCTTTAGCCCAACCAATAATGTTCTCTTAAAGGGACACTGAACTCCCCCAATACCTGGATGAGACATGTAGGTCATAAACTAAGCTTTCCCTTAACAAAGAGAAAAAATGGTGCGATTAACGCGATTTATTAACTATATTTTTTTATGGAAGACGCACTGGTCTATGGGCTCAAAGTTACTCGTACAAAATGTCTGCATGCCTCTAACCTAGAACATTTATCTCTAGTTTTACTTCATTTATGCCTCGAGACTCATTTTGTTTTAAGAGAAATTCGAAACATGCTTCCATTTTGGGACGTCAACCCCAAAATAGAAGTATGGTTCAGAATTTCTCAAATCAATCTTTTCGCGGTGTAAATATTGCGCTAAAGATCTTTGCTTTTTTTGAGAAAGTTTATTTTGTGATGTATGCGTCCCACCCTAAACTCCAAAGAAAAAAAAGTGTTTTTTTTTTTTTAAACAGCCTAATTGGGACAAGCATGCCACAAAACAAATCTTCCGCGAAAAAAATTTTTTCTAGCAATATTTACGCCATAGGACGTAATTTAGTCGGGGTCACAACTTCTCCACATTTGAAACTCCTGCTCTTTCGAGGCGCGCAGAGTGGCTGTTCTACGTCACTCTGTGACGTATAGCAGCCACTATGTGACGTTTAATACCAACTTTGTGGCGCACGATTTAAAACGGACGAAATAGCCGCAAACTAAAATCAGTCTCGCGCAATAAATACTGCTGTTAAAGATTTTGTTTTTGGCAGAAACATTGTTTTGTGACATACTTGTCCCAATTAGGCTGTTTAAAAATACACTTTTTTTTCTTTGCAGTTACCCTTTAAAATAAATGTTTTATTGGTAGTTGGGCGTCCCTTTCGTAATGTTGTACTTGAGCAGCGGCATCTTTCTCCGCGTCAATACAGTGCCTGGAACTTGCATCGACCGCTCCGTTCACCGTGTCCTCAAAAGCGGTCCCTCGATTTCCGCCTGATGACGTCTTAGAAGTGTCGCGTGTCGCCGGCCGTGATCCGATTAGGAGCCACAATCTGTCGACTCCTAACGTCGGCAGTGTGCCTCCGGTGCTTTAATCTGTACTCGAGGAAACACTATTTTCCCATAATGCGATGAAAAAAATCCCAGATCTGGGGTCCGATTTTGATCAAGGTGAGAGCGAGAACTTTCTCGGCTGGTGATTGGACGGGGCGTCGCAGCTTTTTGCTTGGCAAGCGTCATCGGCTAATGAAATGTCCCTGATGCGTTTGCGAACCCACGATGGCGCTGTTGGAAACGCTCTGTAGCATAGGAACACTATGGAGGGTGGCTGTTGCGTGGCGCCGTCTGACGTCCCTGGTGCTCCCAGGATCACCCGGAGCAGGAGCCCCTGTACCTGCTGCGGGGCCTGCTCAACGTGGTGCAGGACTACCTCTGGGACTCACACAGTGACGCCCGGGCCGTGGCATTCCTCAACGTCCTCAACCTGCTGACAGCACTCAGCCAGGACAACTACCTCCACCACATCGACAAGGGTGAGCCGGATTGAGGGGCTTGACTATACCTAGCGTCGACTATTTCGTGCTACCCTACGGGGCTGACAAGGGGCACGGAGGATCTTCAATACGGAGAGCAAGTCGTCTGCTTCCTGCGCTGGGAGTTGCGGTGACGTCAGAAAGACACCGAGCTCTGATTGACTCTGATTGAAGAATAGTGGGTAGACCTAAAAGGAAGCTGCCTTGACATCTACCCGCTATCCTTCTTTCAGAACCAATCAGAGCTTGGTGTTCTGACATCACCACAACGCCTGAAAAAAAAAAAGCAAACGAACTTGCGCTCCGCATTGCCCCGCTTCCAGCGCAAGCTTCCTGCCTTCAACAATGCTTTGGCGTCTCGTGCGTCTTGAGCGCGCAGCCTAAGCCAGTGGTGGAAGTGCTGCGTCATTTGTGCCAAATTGCGTTATGAACAAAAATCTACATCTTCGCCACACTTGACTCAGTTTAGTTGATGGAAGAACACGTAGAGAAAGATGCGAATGCAGCGATGTTGCACTTTTGTCGGTGTTGATTGGTCCCACTGGTTTGTAGCGTCGACGGCACTTTGCCTAAAGGCCGTCATATCTTGCTACCTGTTAAAACTGGGTTCCTTAAAACTTCTTACAATGGGAAGATGCTCCGTCGCATCTGTTGGGTAGCAGTAGCTTGGCGGTCCGGCATATTTTTTATTTCTCTTGCGCATTATCGCTTTCTTTCTGGCTCAAAAAACTTTGTCAACGTTATAAACAGTTTCTTATAGGTATTACGCACATTGACCTCGGAAATACCGCTAAACCTTCGCTCTTGTGAGTGCAGTTCCAGGGTCACCGCATAGAATAGATGGTGCCAGCATGCCAATGTTTTTCTGTCCTAAGAAATTTGAAGGGCTGATACTAAGTCTCGTCTTTCTCGGTCGTACTGTTGCAAGAGTGTAACCGTGGCCTTAAGGTGAAAGGCAGTATGCGCGAGTGTAAGCATCTGCTTCTGTGAGGAGTGGCGGTGACATTAAAGCGATTCCGAGCTCCGATTGGCTTGATTGAAAGGATAGTGGGTAGACCTCAATGCTAGATGCCTTGAGGTTTCCCCACTATTTTTTGTGCTCCCCGCTATTTTTTGCGCGGCTCCTGAGAGCCGTGCTGCGCATGCTGCAGGGCAGTGGCCGGAATGGGACAGGGACTGGTATGGCGCCTACGTCAGTCCCCGATGCACGCACGCATGCACCCGCTCGAGATCATGTGGCTCGCGCTGTCCGGGTTGTTCTTGGGCGGCAGCTTGGTTGCTTGATGCATAACAGCTCGGCGCACAGCTTAACTCCTTCGAATCCCGAAATAGTCACATAATGCGTATGCCGATGTGTGTGTCATTGAAGCAGCAGTAAGCATGATAATCAACCTAATCCTAGACAGCCAGGAGAAAGCAAAGAAAAACCAGCTGAACCTTAGCTCACGCTATGTACATCCTGACTATAGCCGAGCTAAGCCACTGCAATTTTTTTTTTTTTTGATCAGTCAATAAGAGCTTGGTGTTTTGACACTCGCCGCAGCTCCCCTGTGCAAGAAGCAGGCAAATTCGCGCTCTGCATAGAAACTGCTCGTTAACCATGCTGGCCTTGTGCGTCGTCTGAATTTCCCGACAATGTCTATGTTATCAGGAGCTAATAGTCTTAAGAAATAGTTACAAAATAGTGGGATGGCAGCTACTGTGATATGATAGAACTACCGTGATATGCCGAGTCATTGCCCACCCCACTTTTAGGGCAAATATTAATTTGCAACGAAAAACACCAAGTGATTGCCCACACCCTACAAATACTCACAGTGAAAAAAACCCAGAGACAAGGATCCCCAAAGGAACAAAGAACAGCACCGCCTCAGAAGCAGCACAACAATGATTTAGTTTTGACACAGTCTTCCTGCTTCTTTTCACATATCACAAGCACAACCCCTGGTCAACGGCAGGCATCACATTTGAGAGGTCTCAACAAAAAGACGACTGCAGTCTTAAGCATCCGGTGAATATACCAACATTAGACCCGCAAAAACGGCGGTATCTCATCATCCAAAGCAAACCTTAGCTCCCAAACAACCGGTTTGGTACAATTTTGTGATAATTAAAACTAAAGAAGAAAAGTTATAAGAAATCATCCCGCTGGACAAAGAAAAATAGACTAGAAAGACAAGAACATCCCATGTCTCCTCATCCCAAGTCAAAGAGGGCCTACTAATACAATTTCCGGCGCTCGTGATTCTAGTTGTCTCCTTAATAACCCTCTAAATTGGATCTTCTTCTTAGCTAACAACAGTCGTCTCAGCCCAGTCTGGGTAACAATTATTGCACTCACTGAGATGGTTTACGATTTCAGAATTGACCGAAGAGGAGTTGACTGCTCTTTTATGTTCTGAAAGCCGATTCGTTAAGGCAGTGGCCAGTTTGACCTACATACGAGAACCCACATGCCAAAGGGAATTTCATACACTAGTACCATCTCACATTGGGTGGCTGGATCTCTGTGATTTTTGGCAACCATGCTTGTCCTCTGAAAAAGCAGTGAGCTTACTTAGCTTTAACTCATTTTTGAAAACAATGTTTACACCATGGCTCCCTGCTAAGGTAGCTTAAGGTTTGGAAAAAAGTAGGTGAAAAAAAGGCAAGCACACCCACTTCTCAGGTTTCTTGCGTGGGAACCATAACGGAACCAAAATTAAAGAGAACACTCCTCAACACACTCAACTGGAAAGACGAGTTATAACCTGAAGCAAACCAGTCGTGACATTTGAAAAGTAACACTCTCATGAACATACTGAAAACAAGACTTGCCTAAAGCATTTTTGAGGAGAGAGGATACTGCTGCTTTTTTCACTGCTTTCAAGTGGCAACTTTGAAATGGGAGCGCTGGTTTCAGGGCAGCTTTGCCATAGCTCCAGCACAATCCTCTGAGATTGGAAAAATTTTTAATTTAAAAACTGAATACAGCCAGAAGTGCAAATGTCACTGGTGAAGATGAGTCTCCAGAGCTTGATCCAGGGTGGAACGGCTGCGCCATTTGCACCATTTCTCTCTGCGCCAGACGCATTTGTCTGCGCCATCCTGCGCCATTCTGGGCGGAAACTGCGCCACAGCCAATACCTCCGCCATTGTGCCCCAAATCGCACAACGTGCGGCAAAAATAAAAATTTTGTCTTGGTTTCGGCTTTTATTGACTCAATTGGCAACACTGAGCGCATTTAGCTTGGTCGGCCTTGCAATTTTTTGTTCCCATTTATTTTTCCCTGTGTATCCCGAGTCGGAAGCGCGCAAAAAAATTCGGGGGTCGGATTCCAAGCGCTACTACACCTGCGGGCCGGATTCTTATTCTTTCAATTGTAAGCGGTTAAAGGGTAACTGCAAAGAAAAAAAGTAGTGTTTTTTTAAACAGCCGGCCTAATTGGGACAAAGCATGTCACAAAAAACAAAATCTTCCCGCGAAAAACAGAATTTTTTCTAGCCAGTATTTACGCCACAGAACGTAAATTGGTCGGAGTCCCAATCCCTCTCCGCATTTGAAACTCCCCGCTCTTTCGTACGCCCGCGGAGTGGCTGGCATACGCCACTCCGTGACGTATAGCAGCGACTCTGTGACGTGTAATAGGAACTTTGTGGCGCGCGATTCAAAACGGGGTAGAAATAGCCGCAAACTAAAAAATCAGTCCTGCGCAATAAATATTGCTGTAAAAAAATTGTTGTTTTGGCGGAAAAATTGTTTTTGTGTCATGCTTGTCCTAATTAGGCCTGTTTTAAAAATACACTTTTTTTTTCTTTGCAGTCACCCTTTAAGTAAGTCGGCCGAGGTGAGGTCGGTGCCGTTAAGCGTCAGATTGCCTGAGGCACTGCGCCCCGGGTTCTGGACGCCAGCCAGTTGAAAAACACATTAGCAAAAAAAGACTTCCTTTTAGTGCTTCATCGTATATGGGGTTCGAACCGCATTCCTGCAAGATGAATCGTGATTTGGATTGAACTGGAAATGCGGTCCGATCCGAGAAACCTTGGCCGCGCCAGCAGCTCTCACGCGAGCGGTAGATCTGCTCGGCGTACTTTCACCTTGCTCCTGGCTCATCGCTTCGAATACGATAACTCTGTTAGTCGTAGTCTGCTGCTTCGATATTGAGTTGCACAATAGAGGATAAACTTCCAAAATTTGTTGCCCTGATTCCTCCGCGCAACTGCCCAGGTCCGTTGCTTACGTACGTCACGGGGTTCGCATCATTACAATTACCATGTCGAGCACGTGTGGGTTGTGCTATAAGCAGTGCTTGTTTGCATTTTGAGCACGCTGAAAGCCACCCAGAAAACCTCAGGGGCACTATTTCTCTAGAAACATACCCTAGTAGCACACTTCGTCCTGGTGAACGTCTTTAGGATGTCCCTGACGTCCCAGGGATGCCCTGTGGACGTTCACAGGACATGTTGCTGCTGCTTGGTGTCTGTCAATACTTGCTTCTTGGTTCTCACTAAGGCCAAGTTTTCGCATCTGTTACACTGTTATCTCATCTACCTGGAGTTCCTAACCACTCATGTTCATCTGTGCTGCTAAAAGCACAATTGAAATTGCTCGTGCTCACCTAAGAAACAAGCTGAAGTGCAATGAAAACTGATTTTGAGCTGCTCCTAGCCTGCTCCAGGATAATGGGTTTTAGCTGCTCCCTAACCTGCTTCAAAAGAGCTGTCACAGAAAGCTGCTCCCATGGCTGTCTCCCTAAGTACATTTTCATGAGATTCCACCCTGTTGATCCTTTATAAAGGAAATTGAACTGAACTCATCCGGTCCTTCAAACACGCAGATGAAAAAACATCGACATACCACTTAATAATTACACTATTCAGCACCACTGACTGAACTTTTGAAACCACCACCCGATCTAAAACATCTAAATAAATTTCAGAAAGCAACGGTGGCAAGAAGGACCCAATACAAACACCCGGTCTTTGTGCAAAAACGTTCCTATTAACCTCAACTGCTGTTGATCTTTGATAAAGTTCCAGCAAAACCATGAAGCTTCCAACATCAATGCCAGAAGCAGCTTGGAACCTAACCAGGTTATCATCTAACAACTGACGCACCCGACTGAGGAGTACGGACCTGTCCAAAGCATAATAAAGATCTGTAATATCTAGGGGCTAAGGAACACGGTCTGGAATGGAAAGCATACACGAAACTAATCAACTCTTCCGAATTCCGAAGGAGACAGGACATTACCAACTGGGAGCGACAAGTTGGCAGGAAATTGGACAAGGAACGCTGCCAAGTCCTGTTCGCATTGATGACAATACGGAGTGGGGCAGTAGGTTTATGGTCTTTTAGTAAGGACTTGACAGCTGAAGCGCCTTTCTTTGTGACAGTGATTTTCTTTGTACTCCCCGAATCAAATTTATATTCCTTAAGAATGGCAGGGACATCTTTTCTGCTTTTTTTTGAATATTCTCACTACAAGCCTTGAGCAGGGCTCCAATTGCATCTTGAACTTTTTGTTTGAAATAGATCTGGCACTACTGCAAGCTTCCCCATCTTGTCCGTTTCCATCCAAAACCAATTCTTTCTGCTCCACCTCACTCAGGAACCTGCCTTATCTTTCGGAAGTTCCTCAGACCCCCCCATGGTCTGATGTGAATCATCCACTAGTCTGGATAACATCTTGATTTCCTGGGCTTGAAACAAATTTCTGTTCTGTCACCAATTTTGCTACGAATAGCCAGCATTGAAGAAACAAGTGTGGAAGGCTTAATTTATTTTTTGGAAGGCTAATTTCTTTCCTACAGCTACCCCAACACAAACTTTGCTATCCGTCAAAAATTCGTCCTACATGAATGACACAGCCCTAGGATCTTAAGGTTGGAGGACGTCCGTGACAAAGTAAAACGAAGGAGGGAAAGGCATTGAAAGGTATAAAGGTGCCGGAAAACAACTGCAGGAGAAAGGCACTTCAGTTTGTTTACGGATTTCCTCCCTGATTTCTGCGACTCCGAAGTCGGGGTACATTTGTGCGAAAAGAAAACAATGGAAATAACAGAATAAAACTGTGTTAGTTTCAAAAAAATTTGATGAGACAAAAAAAATAGTAAAGGTAACACAAGCAATAACCCATTAAGGGATCAGCGAGGTTGGCGAGTGCCTAGATCCTGGAACCTAACTGCGGAGTGTAAGGTCAAAGTCCCTCTCCATCAAAAAAAGGTCACCACAAACCCGCTCCTTCTCCTGGGAACGTCGCAACCGCAGTTGGTAAAATTGTGTGATGTTTGAGATAAAGCCAAAGGGTAAATAATGATTTGCTGGAACGCGAAGGCAGCGTTCAACCGCTCCTGGGAAGAGGGCTTGGCGTCGCACGAGGGAATGCGGATTTCCAAAAGACATGCAACTGTTCTCACGACAAACTTTCGACAGGAGTCGCAGCACGTAACGACGGGTACTGCTGTGGGTTGCGTCGAGCAACTTCAAAAGTCAGCCGCCATTACCGCAATCTCCAGGTAACCTTTGCCGTCACAGTCTAACAGCACGCCGCCTTTGCACCTCGACGTCGACCCCCCAGCTGCCCGCTTCAGAACGGCGACGGCTGGTTGAATTTCCCCAGCAAGCTTAGCGAGTGCTTCGCGACATCATCAAGGATGCGACGAACAACGGTAGCAAAGCACCGCATCGTTACTAACGATGACACACTGCCTATTCACCAGTCGCCATACCGGGTCTCTTTAAAAAGAGGGAGGTGATACAAGAAGAGGTTCAGGAAATGCTCGGCGACGACATTACCCAACCTTCAAGTAGTCCATAGACATCCCCAGTTGTCTTATAAAGAAAATGGACGGAACAGTGAGGTTCTGCGTGAAATACTATTGACTAAGTTCCGTGACAAAGAAAGATGTCTACTTGCTCTCCCAGTCGACGACACCCTAAATCGGCTGTGCCACGGCCAATATTTTTCAACAATATACTCGAAGAGCTAAGTCGACGATTGAGATTACGTAGAAGACAGCCTTCGTTACACCGGACAGAGACTGTACGAATTTAAAGTAATGACCTTCAGACTATGCGCAGCACCAACAACATTTCAACACGTTATGGACACTGTGCTGGCTGGCCTTAAATGGCAAAGCTGTGTCGTCTACCTCGATGACGTAGTATTTTCAAGCGACTTTGACGAACTCTCTAACTGACTTCGGGCCGTGCTTCAAGTCATCAAGACTGCCAGGCTGGCACTCTAACCGACAAAGTGCCGGTTCGCCTATGGTGAACCAAAGTTGCTAGGCCATATCGTGAGTAGCAAAGGTGTACGTCCTGACCCTGCAAAGACGTCCGCCGTAGCCGAGCTTTCCCGCCCAACGGACAAAAAGGCCGTCCGAAGATTTCTTGAGCTTTGAGCCTACTTTAGACAGTTCGTTCTGGACTTCGCCAAACTCTCCATCCCGCTGACATACCTTACGAAGGATGCCATAAAGTTTGAGTAGACAGAAGAACAACAGTGGATCTTCAACGAGCTCAAATGAAGACTCCAGACGCCTCCGATTCTCAGCCACTTCGACCAATTTGCAGCCACCGAAATTCACACGGACGCAAGTAGTACAGAACTTGGCGTGGTGCTGGCCCAACTTGCAGGACGGCACAGAAAGAGCAATTGGCAACACCAGTCAGGCGCTTTCCAAGGCAGAGAGCAATTACTCAACCGACTGAGAAGGAAGGAATATCATTCTGCGCGATGGGCAAGCTTTTGCCCGTACCTGTCTGGAAGCTCAGCTCAAGTGGTCACAGACCACCACTCGCTCGTTGACTGGCAAACCTGAAGGATCCCTCAGGACGCCCCGCGGTGAGTCTTCGACTTCAAGGATTCGACGTGAGTGTGCTCTACAAATCCAGACGCAAGCACAACGACGCCGATTGTTTGGTCGAGAGCACCCGTCGAGTTGGCGTCTGAGTGCACGGACGACAGCGACGACGACGACGTTTTTGTCGGCGCAGTGACCGTGAACAACATAGCAGCACTTCAATGAGGCAATCCTGAGCTGCGTGCACGCATCGAGCGTTTGGAGGGACGAGGGAGCGCAGTTCCACGTGTGTTTGCACGAGCCCTGACAACCTTCGCTGTTTGAGGAAGTGTGCTGTACAAAGGAAACTTCTGGCGGCACCAACTCAACGTGGCTGCTGGTTATCCCTGCAAGTCTTCGAGCAGAGGTCTTCCAAGCATGCCACGATGATCCGACAATGGGACACCTGCGTCTACAGCAGAGCACTTGCATGGATTCGAAAAAATACTACTGGCCCAAGCTCCCGAAGACTGTCCACCTCTACGTCCGATCGTGCTGAAAATGCCAACGATGCAAGAAACCACCAATGAAGCTGGCAGGACTCCTGTAGCCGATCACTCCCCTAACTACGCCGTTCCAGCAGATCGGAATGGACTTACCTGGACCGTTCCCACCATCGACAGCAAGGAAACTGGTGGATCGTTGTCGCGACCGATTACTCTCACAAGCTATGCCGAGATCAAAGCCCTTCCTGGGCACTGCAGTGGAAGTCGCTGCAAGTTCTTCATTCAATTCGTCGTCCTTGGACACAGTGCCCCGAGCACTGATATGCAGACCGAGGATCGCCGTTTTGGCCCAGCTAACCTGACGATTCTCCAGCTCAGCCACACCGCCATTGTCGAATGACGGCGTACCATCCGCAGACAAACGAGCTGACGGAGAGACTCGGCAAGACCATCGCCGATATCATGATCGCCACGTACGTCGACATGGAGCACAAGACATGTGAGCGAGGTCTACCCAATGTCACGTTTGCCTACAACACAGCAGTTCAAGAATCCACTGGAGTTACACCTTTCCAGCTGGTACATGGCTGAAAAGTAACGACCATGCTGACGCAATGCTGCCCCTACGAGCCAGCTGACGATTGGAGCGATGACGCCCAGGCGGTTGCTCAAAGGTCTCAAAGCAGTCCGCTAGCCTGCCCAACTCCGGATTCAAGACCAGCAGCGTGTCAACGCTGGCCGCTACAACCATCGCCACCGGGACGCTCACTTCCAGCCCGGAGACAGGGTGTGGGTGTGGACACACATTCATCGCCACGGCCTCGAGCGAAAGCTGTTGAAACGGTACTTGGACCATACAAGGTACTTCGTCGCCCGAGGAGCTCAACTACGAAGTGGTGCCCAACGGAATGCAAACATCATCACGACGCCGACCATGACCCAAGGTGGTTCACATCGTTTCGACTCATGCCGTTCTACGCTCGGTAGCACTGAGAACTTGTAATTTTCCAGATGACTTTTTTAGCTTGCCAATATTTGGTTTTGTTTTTTCGTTGCATCGGGGTGATACGTCTTTTAGATGGGAGTAATGCCGCATGCATGATCGAGAAGATACGCGTTCTCCGTTCTTCTAGAAGATTCGCGTACACTCTTACCTCGAGCGTAAGCGATAAGGAGGCCAGATGACCTTGCCTAGTCAGTCTCGTCTCAACTCTCTCTCGATTATTCTACGTCGGATATTTAGATGACGAACAGAGTACATAAAGAGCCGAGTGCCTTACTGCCGTTTCATTCACTGATTCTCTCTCGCGATAGCCAGCTGCCACGCCGACGCTCACTGCTGCTTTTCGACGTGTGTTCTTCTTTTTCGTTTCTGCACAAGTTCGTCTTCCTTTAAATCTTCAGTTCATTCCGTTTTCTCCCTGCCTCATCGTTTGTCATTCATGACAATATTATGACGTCATGTGACACTGAAATGTAAAGTGACAGTGTCGCGCCACCTGACATTGTGCCGTCACAAGACATGATGAAGTCACGTGACAACACGGACGCCCTGGGTCATATTGAATGTGGGAAAAGCCCATAACAGCTATTGCTGTAAAAACGTAGAACGCGCGTGAAATTAGCTTTGCAGAAAGCTGTTTCAGCAGATAAAGGAAAATCAGTTCGGCAGTCCCACCGGAACAACCTTTTCTTTCTCCCCACGAAATCCCCTGCCTCCAACCCCGTCACCCATTTCGGTAGACCAGGAAGTTGCAGAAAACATAACAGACCGGGTCGACGCTAAGAGTAAGCCCGACAGCGCAACTGACACCGCCCACCCGTGATGCCTGCAACGCCAACAGCTCCCGTTGTTTTGTGATGACTAGGAGGACGTCGCCACCTTGCGACGAGCGACGGAGTTAGCGCAATTACACTCGTACTGCTGGGGAGATCGAGCCGGATGGGACGGCTGGTGAAGCCTTAGCGCGCGTGCTTCGTGATCTCGGAGGTTATGCCCCGAGCTCATTCCAGCTCCGCCCAACCATTAACGCTAGTGTCAGTGGTAGGATCTAAAAGAGCTAGGATGGCATTCAACGAACAAATTTATGTTTATAAAAATTTTATACGCGTTTCTCCGTCAGTCGACGACGTGAGCTATGATTCTGAATGGAGGGTCTGCTAGAAATGAGTGAAGCAATCACTCATGTCGTTCTTGAATTTATTTGTTTCTTTTCTTTTTTTTTACTATCGCAATTTTCAGCAGCTTATCCTTGTAGAATGCCTCAATGGTAGGGCCTTCAAGGCCCTACCATTAGGCATAATAGAAATATTTATTCATAAATATTTATTTATGAATAAATAAATAAATAAATAAAAGACCAATATTTTGCTAATTTTTAAAGAGACCCAACTTGTCAGTGAACATGCAGTCCATGTTGCTACTAAATTCCGTCTTGAGAGACCCTGTGGCCATTGGCATTCTGTCCAATGACTTTGTGTCAGCTTTTGTTCTTCTGAATTTTCCAAGAAAACTTCCTTCTACCGGGGAAAATAAAAAAACGGTTGATCGATCGATGCCAAACCCAAGTATTGTCTGGTTCCAGTTGACTCTGAACGATGCCCTGTACGGCGGCGACCCCAGAGTTCCACGGCCCAGATCGGCGAGCTGTGCGGGAGCGCCATGGATGAGGTGCTCAGCCACCTCAAGTACCTGGGCGACGCCGGTGTAAGTGGTGCTCCTTCTCCTGTCTCACTGCAGTCCTCATCATCATCAGCAGCAGCAGCCCTGTGGCTTTCTAAAGGCTGGTTAACAGTTGCGACTGCTTACGACCAACGAACCTCCTGGGATCCCTTACGATTGGAGAAGACACTGGCGCCGTCTGTCGGGTAGCTGTAGAACACTTGTCATTCCTTATATTTCTTATGTTTTTTGTGTGCCCCATTCTTTCTTTTTTGGCTCGAAAAACTTTTGACATTGTCATAAACGACTTTCTCATAGATAGTAATGTAGATTTGATCTCGCAAATACTGCAAACTATGCAGTGCCAAGGCCACTTTGTAGATGGCAGCAACGTGCCAGTGTGTTCTCTTGTTGTAAGGGATTGCAAGAACTCGGTCGTAACCAAATCTGAGTGTGTACGAGCCTTAACACTGAAGATGTTACATGAGTGTTTCCACGCAGATTCTTGTAACGCACATTTACCTAATGCTGAAGTATAAAAAAATCACTTGGCTTTAAACCGGCTGTGAATTATACGCCAAACCAACTGCACCAACAACGCACACGGGAGAAACAAATTAGAAATGGAACAAGAAAGTGGCCGTGCTCGCAGATCTGGTTGGAGAGTGTCTAGGAAGCAAAAGGGGAAAGGGAGCAAGCGTTAAAGTAAATGCATAAATATGCATTTACTCTAACGTAAATGCATAAATGCATAAATATGCATTTACTCGAATAAAAACGATTGATTTATCGATTGAGTGATGTCTTTCGTAGGTAATCGGGAGACACGAAATCGCAGGGTCGAAGCCGGAGTCTGCAACCGCACGAGACGTAAACTTGGCATTCCACTCGTGTTAGAGCGCAAGCTTTGGCAGAGCTTTCCTTCTAGGACTCCACGTGCAACTTCGTGCTGTCGAGGCACAAAATGCATACAGTAACCCCTCGGTTGTGAGTCTTTGGGGTATGCGACATCCTGCATTTTACGGCGGTTTGGCACGGGCCTGGCGAACTCACCGTAAAAAGAATATACGAGACGTTAAAATTTTACAACGCACAAACACGCTATCCTGCTTCGTGCAACGATCCTGGCACGTCGCATCACCGGGAAAAAATTAACGACGCACGAAAACGACACTGCACTGAGCTGGTGAACGTATCCTCCTTCCCTCAAGAGTCCGTTCTTGATTCGGTCTGCTTCGCCAATGGTGTTGCTTTTACGGGAGTACTACCGTAACATCCCCAGAGATAGCTCACCTAGAATCGAAAGCAAATCGGGTGCAAATAAGGAATGGGCTAACTTTCGGTGTGCAAATCGAATAGCTGCATATTCGATTGGACCTTTCAATCTAACACTAGTATTAGAATATTTTGTTTACGTAGTGTCTTACATTTATTTTCTGGAACAAGCTAATTAGCTCTGTTGAGGGCACTTTTCATGCAGCACGGTTACGCCGCATTGTTGATGTTGCGGATGCTGCTTCCCCACAGTGCACAGAATAACCACGAGGTTTGTGGAGTGTATGAGGGCAAGATGATTCTTTGGAAGACGGCAACAAGGACAAAAACAGTCTTTCGTAACCAAGGGCCTTGAGACGTTGGGTATTCAGATTTCGGATGTTTAGTTTTTCTGTCCTATTTTAATTAATTTTATATTTATTTTAGATTCTAAAAATTTTAAATCTGAATTAATTCATTTAGGCGTAAGCTTGGTAGGCATTTAGGCATTTAATTCATTTAGGCGTAAGCTTGGTAGCCATTTATGTAATTAATTCGTTTAGGCAGAAGCTTGGTAGGCATTCAGTGAAACCTCTTAACGCTAGTTTGTGCACACTTGGGTTTGAATGAATGCATTGTGCTCCCCTTTAATCAGTTACGACGAGAGAGCACAGTGGCACCATCTGTGGGGTATCCCTGGAACACCTCCATTTCGTGTTATCTTGGCTAATTTTTTTTTTGCGCATCATTCTTTTTATTAAGGGCTTGAAAATTTTTTGACATTGTTATAAGTGACCATTTTTCAGAGATAGGATGTATACTACTACTGCAGAACCTTGAGTCTACCATAATATTCCGAGAGCTGACCCATCTCCAAAAGATAACCCCCCTATTTTTGGCATGATTTGCTAATTAAGGGATGAAGTGGGGATCGACAGAAACTTTTTTGATTTTCAATAGATTCTAATAAAATTTGGCACATATGTTGGTAATGCCTGTATGGTGATACAACCAAAATAACACTTTCTTATCTAGGTTGCTTTTTGATTTATCAAACTTTTCGGTTTCGGTCTTTGTGGAGAGCCTGCAGAAATAAAAAAATACAATGGAAGGGTTGTTGTACAACGACAATATTCCCAAATGTATCCTACAAAACATGACATTCTTGAAAAATATTTTTAGATGCGGAGCATCTCTTGCTTGGGTCTATGTCCCGCGGCGTCAGCGTCGGCATCGTAGTCCGCACTCACACTACACATGCGCAGCTCTCCTCCTTCCCTCTCTCCAACAGCTGCGCGTTACTCTCTCCGCTCTCTCTCTCTACCAGCTGCGTGCACTTCGCGTGCGTTCGCTCCTACTCGCACCGCGCGCGCATGCGCAACTCTCCTCCTCTAGTCTCCTCTCCTTCAAGTGTAAATATAAGCAGCAATAGCGCGCTGCGCCAACAGCTGCACGCTTCCCCGGAGGAGTGAAAGGAGGATAGTTTTGGGCGCGCGGGTCGCAGTGCCACGCCAGGGCTTTCCAGTGGGGTGGGCTTTCCCGCAACTCTGCGGCTCTCGTCTGCTAGCGTTTCTCGGCCGCTCGCGTCCGCCGCAGCCCAAATCTGGCCGGCCAAAAGAAATCAGTCAAGAAGGGAATAAATTAATTACGATCCGCGATGCTCCGCATCACCCCATGGTTCCCCTCGGGAAGATGGTGTAATTTTTTAATGCGAATAGCATTCTTTGGCTACTTCACGCACTTTTCGTCTATGTATCTATCTATCTGGCTATCTAACCTCTTACGCCGCGGGTCGATAAATAAATAAAAAAGACCGGCGCCGGCTGGGATTCGAACCGTTGACCCTTTGATCAGCAGGCAGACGCGCTAACCACAGAGCCATGAAGGCAGTCATTCAACGCACTCTAAACGGTTGTTTATATCTTTACCATAGGACGCGCTTTACAGCGCTGTCACAGCAGGTGCGCGCGTTCCATGCACGAGGGCTCATTCCGCTCTCGTGAGGCTGAGCACGGCCGCTAGCTCACCCTCTCCCGCGCTCGGGAGAGGGTGATGTAGCGGCCGTGCTCAGCCTCACGAGAGCGGAATGAGCCCTCGTGCATGGAACGCGCGCGCACCGGTAGCTGTGACAGCGCTGTAAAGCGCGTCCTATGGTAAAGATATAAACAACTGTTTAGAGTACCGTTGGTTGAGACTAGCTGAGACGCCAGAAAGTCTGGTCGGTACCATTTTGAGTGTTTGTGCGTATGGCGCGTGCTTTGCTCGCCTTCCTAAGTGACACAAACGCACGTGCTGGGCTGCGGAGATCGTGCGCAGCTGTTGACTTAGTGCTCGGCTCACCTGACGAACACGCATAACTCACGCACCGTTTGATGCTATTCGCATTAACGTAGATAATCATTCCCAAAGGATGGGTTCTGCTGATTTTTTATTTTTGTCATAATTATTTTTAATTTTAATTTTTGTCACCTGGTTTGGACAGGAACAAAGGACATGCAGACAAAGAACCCCCTCATAAATTGAAAAATAAAATAATCTAAAAAATAAGAATGTCATGAGCTGTAGCATAGTTCAAAGAGTATAATGAAACAAACAGAACAAAAATACTCAAAGCGGTTGCCAAGATATCAGCTCCACGAGCTGAGCGGAAAGCAAAAAGTAAAGTTCAGAGGAAACGGTCTCTAAAGTTCTAGGTTCTGCTTCGCACCTTAGAAGCCACCAGGGTTGTAGTTTTCCACGTCCTTTTCAGCACGGCCCTTCTTTGGCTTCTGACCTTTTGCTTCAAGAGCTTTTGAAGCTTTCTTTTTCGCGAGGCGTCCTTCTCCGCTGCCCTACGAAGGGCGAGTCCTCCAGGTCGGATGCCGAGGGAAGAACAAAACTCCGTGTAGGCACGATAGCTGCCACAGTTGAACTTGCAGATTGCCTCGCTGACGGCGGTCTCTGCTGCAACCTGGGAGGCGTGCTCATCTTTTGGAAGCACCGACCAGATTACCGAGTGAAGACTCTCTGCTGCATTCTGCGTCTTCTTTCCCTTGCACCGGTCAAGGAGCTGAGGCTCGGAGAGCGCGCTGGTACACCGGCAGGAGGGCAGTGGCAACATGGCTCGCCAGCTTGTACTTGTGAACTGGCTGAGGCTCGCCTTGAGCTTCTGCCGCTCGATGTCTGCACCAGCTCATGGGTCCAGGCGGACAAAGATGATGATGAGGTTCTTCATCTGTCGAAGTTATGTGATAAAACGTTGCCATCACCGCTCGCTGCATCTCATCGACGTCAGGGTGGCTTCGTAAAGCCATGCCGTAGTAGCTGGTGAGCCTTTTGATCAGCTCCTGTGTCAGGCCACCTCTTCCGCCGAGGGGTTGTCCTTTCTTGCCCTTGGTGATGAGGGCACGCAGAGCGGATCCCATCCTCTTCTGCACGTGGTTTATGCAGTCTTCCTTTTGAAACGGAATGAACCCGTAGGTAGCATCCTCGCTGAGGGCCAGAAAAGTGTGGCTGTCACCGTCGCATACAATGTTGGTGTAGCGCAAGTCGTTCTTAGCTAGGGAACGTCCAAAGAGCAGCAGGGCCGCCTCAACTTCCATCCTGCCCGACTTCACTTCAGTGTTCCTTTGACACTTGTGCGACTGCACCCACTGGCTGTAGCCCTCAGCATCTGGCTTTGGGCCCACTGCACACCCATGGCAAAGGTTTGAAAGAACTACAGAGTCCAACACTAACCCTGTGTAATACTCAATCACGGTACCCACACCAATGTGGGATGTGTGACCGCGTGTCATCCACGTGCCGTCGTATATCACAGTCACATTCTTCGTGAAGGTTGGGTCCATTTCTTCGTACACTTTGCGCACAGCATTTACGGCATCAGTGAATACACCTGCTGCAGCTGTATCTGCGGCAGGGCTGAACTTGGACTTGAGGTGCCCCTGGAATGTTTTGTGGTGCATTCCCCGATGCGACACGTTCATAACAGACCAAAAGTCTGTCAGTGCAGTTGCACCCTTGCCAACACTCTTCACGGCCTGCATTGACCTCAAGTTCACCTCGAAGGCCTGGCTGTCTTCTTGTCGCGGTGATGACCAATACAGTGATGTGATTGCTGCACCAATGGCGCCAAACTGCGCCAAGGGGCTAACCCTGCTACATCCTGCTACATTTTGCCAAAATACGGGTAATCTGCACCAAGCCTGCGCCAAATGACCAATTTAGGTCGCCTTTCAAAACCGAAACTAAACTGAGTCCTGTAATTGAGCAGGCGTGTGTTATGTGGTGCAAGCGGCCGTCTGACACAAAGTACCGTGCATCAATTGTCCACCCGGTCTTGCATGGTTTTCCCGGCGTCTCGCGTTTCGCTCTCTCGTCTTGTGGGTCTCCCAGCTTTCGTTTCACGGCATGCCTTCATGCTGTGAAACGAAACCACGTTTTTGCGCGGCAGGAGTTACTTTCTGAGCTGAAGCAACGGCTGTGGGAAAACTATATTTGGTCACTGCCTTTCAGTCACAGTGGTCGCTCGACGTCAAATGTTGCCGTCCCCACATCACTGCAGATATGGTACTTTCTAAAATGAAACTAAGTACCGCTGCATGTTCATCAACATTCCTGTTCTTGTTTAAATCATACATTACTACAAAAATCCATCTTTAACTCAAAGACTGCTCTGTCAAAGTATTGATTATCTAGATTCCTCTCGGTGGGCCTTCTTTCGAGGGGAACCCTGGTACGTGAAACATCTGCCGCGAAAGGAAGTTGGTGAGGAGAAGTGAGCTAAAGCAAAGAAGGCAATGTCTGCACGCTGAACCTGCATAGCGTGCTTGTTTGTCTCGAGTTCAGTCGTTGCACAAAGCGCTCCAAGAATGTTTTGAGGCTGGCTCGGCAATGTCTTGCATCGATGCACTCAGGTTCTTTATTTTTTGTGTGTTTAGTTTGTACCTTGTTTGCCGGCCTGGCAAGCACGCGCCACTGGACTGTTTTTGTCGCATGCTCGAAAGTTACATTTTGTGTACAATTTTGGTGATAAGTTAGCAACGGAGCTGAGGGGCATGGTTTCGGTTTCGATCGGACAGCTGTTGTCTGCGCTCACGCAACGAAGCATGCCCAACAGCAAGTCTGCCGATGTTGGCTTCACATGCATGCGAACATGATTGTGTGACTGAGCAGCACCAGCTGGGACGCTTGCAATTCATTGTTTTAAGTTTGCATACTTTTGGCGAAACTATGGCACGTCGGGAACCAGTAAAACGGTGGCAAGCGGTTTTTCGAAATCGCTTGGCAATGCCTACAGCACTGTACACTTGTGGGATGTCTGAGCAGTAAAAACAGAAGCAGCGAGTTCCGTCACAACACGTCACGTCAGAGCACAACACAACACAAAGTGCCCTTCGTTTGTACAGCACTTAAAACAAATATTTTTATTTTCCTAAGAATATTTGCTCCAAAATCCACTTTTGCTGCTCCGAAACATTGTCTTTTAGCTGCTCCAAAACACTGTTTTCGTTGCTCCAAAACATGCGCCAAAATGGCTTAGGCCAATCACATCACTGCAATGGTTAGAGACAATGCCACACGTAGAACAAGTTAGGAGCATCTTCACCGCCAAACCAAGCCTTGTTCCTTGCACGACGGTGACTCCCGGCTTGAAGCACTTCAGGCATGGTGTCCCGCTGAGGAGTGTGTTCAGTGCCGCAACCTGAACCATCAAATACTCATCAGATGGCTCCGCACTCGCGGGTTTCTGGCCTTCGCCGGTCAGATTCATTTTCCGCTCAGTTGCCAACACTGAACTCAATGACTCGCGGACCGCAGCAGCGCACTCGCAGGACTCCTCTGTCGAAACAAAGTTTAGTTGTAAATGCGCTTGAACGGTGCGATTGGTGCTCGTATAGGCCATGTCTTCGACGCCAGTAACAGGACGCGAAGTGCTAGGCCGTGCATTCAAGCCGTCCGCAGCAAACTGCGCTTCAACGAGACGCACACTTTCGAAACTCGGCGGCGGGAGGGAAGTTTTCTTACTTTTCTTGGCCATTGGGGATTTCCGCTTGCGATTGCGGAAGCGATGCGTCGTCCCGTGCTTCTTTTCGAAGGATCGTCGATCCATGATTGCGGGAAAAAGTCCAAGCGGGAGCAAGAAAACAGCGTAACTTGAAACAAAGAAAAGCACCTTCGGCGAGCAAGCGAGCAGGTGAAAGCGGCATAGGAGCAGACAATGCTCTCCCAGATACCGGCCTCGCCGGCGCTGTTGCTAGGGGCAACCACTCCGCCGGCCAATGAAGGAGCGCGCCCGACCCGCGCAGAAGAGAAGACCAATCGGAGGCCGCCGTTTCCATCCGGGAGGCTTCCAAAGTTTTGTTTTTTATGTACTTAGTTCGCATTTGAGAAGACGGAAGACGCAGGTAATAGGAAGATGACGAAATGCGCTTTCCATAGATACCTAGATGGCATGCACTTGGTAGCGCAGTCGCGGGGAAACGAGGGTTTGAAAAACGTGGAGTTTTCACAATTGGAAGCAATATTTCGCTACTTGACCTCATATAAGTGATTATTTAGAGCACTTAGAGATAGTTTTGAATGAAGAAACTTTGAGAGGGCGAAGAGGAAGACCCGTAATGGTGAAATAGTCGACTTTGTAAAAATCAACTTTTTTGACATTTTTCGCGAGTTGATCCCCGTGTCCTCCCTTAAAAACTCTAAAAGATAACAGACTTCTAGCAGTTAGAGTTAGAGAAGTTAGTTAGGCAAGTTGTTAGAGTTAGTTAGGCGAGAGCAAAGCGGACATTGCTGACTGGGGAGAACAGTCATCAATGCTTCATCGCCCCCCAAAAGTATTGAGTTTGGGAGATCACAGAATACAACGATAGTATTTTTGCTTACTACTCCTTATTTTCACTTGGTTCGCTGTCCAATTTCAGTGTGCTATCCCTGGGGATATAAAGGTAGTGTGCACAGTTCCATTGCTACCTGAAGGAGCACAGTGCACTTGGTCACACTCAAAGGCGAGTGTGTAAACCAGCCTTTATGCTGTGGCAGTGGAGACGAAAGTTTGGCCACTCCTTAGAGGCTGCGAAGGGCCACCA
>JAZHYW010069489.1:0-17344 GCA_037355805.1 Ixodes ricinus
TGAATGGTGGCTCACGCACGCAATTTTTTTGTTGTAGTACGTTTTTTGATTTTCTAAACGTTTGTTCTTGGTGTTCAAACAGTACGGTAGCATTTGAGAACCGCGGTTTGCAACCGCAATCACGACAGTGCACCGCTAAATGGGAGTACGCAGTCCCTTTCAAGAAGCTGTGGTGTTATATGAGTCGGATATTCAGGCATCGTCCCGTATACCCAATATAGGAGCGCCCGCAGGAGAAAGGGATAAGGTACACCGTAGCTTTTACGCCGGTTACGAACTTGATGCGGTGATTGACGTTTGTAATTGTTACGATCCGCTCGTTTTTTTGTTTTGTTTTTTTGCTTTTGTGTAGGTTAAACACGGAGCATAATCGGCTTAGTGTACTGCGGGTAGAAAAAACACTTTAACTCGTATCTGCCGAAGCCTTGTCAGAAAAGGCTTGAGCAAAAAAAAATGTATTCATGTTTCAAAACATTCATTTAAGGCCAATAAAGGACCATTCATTTACATCACCAACTTAGCCTTACAAAGGTCACAGCAGGACCAAATAAAGGATATGATCTTACGCTAACAGCATTCTTCTCGGCAAAAATTCAAAAGACTCAGGTTCCTTTACGTGCCATTGTTTCTGAAAAAGACACTTGGCAGCATGTATTATCAAGGTATCTGCAAAAACATCTACGCTTCCTATTATTAGTTGACCCTTTTCAGATCCCCAAATTCATGGCGATGGCCAATTTTCTGAAGGATTACAACCCAGGGGGGTGCCGTGATTTCAGAATTGACGTAAAGGTTTTATACTACTCTATGCCTCACTGTGATCTCATGTTGAGAGTTTAAGTGAATTTTAAAAGCACAACGAGGAATATAACTTCAAAGCGCAATGCTGAATCCCCGCTGTAGTATTTCTCGAACTTTTGTTTATTTATTTAAGATTCACCTTTAGAGGGTGGCAAGTTAATGTGTTCGTACAAAAGTCAGCGGTCTATAGAGGATCAAGGGTGGCACCCGCACTAAGCTATATTTTCCTAGAAAAGATCGGCATGGCTCTAGAATTAAATTTAAAAAATAACTCCACAAAAGGTTTTAGATACGTCGACGATTTGTTTGGTCTTTATTGAGAGCTCCAATAAAAAAAGACGGTAAATGAAATATTTAAGGTTTTCAATGGTCTAGGTCTAGGCTTTCCGTTCACGTGCCAGATTCCAAAAGACAACCATATTCAGTTTCTCTCTCTCCTTGTAGAAATAAAAATATACCATATAGGCCTGTGCACCACCTTAGATCAGCAAGACGTTTGCTAGACTACCAGTCAGCACATTCGAAACTCATCAAGAGAGGCAGAGCCTTTTCCTGTTTGAGGTCCGCATTAAGTCGCGCATTCGCAAAATGAACATGGGCTTCAACTTGCAGATTCAAAGGATCAGAGATTTAGGGTTTCAAGGTTCAGTCATTTCGGCAGCATGCGAGAAGTTAGTCGAAAACGTTAAGCGAAAACGCTAGCTCGAGGTGAATGGGTGAAGAAGGAAAAGAAGAAAGTCTCGGTCATTTCGTATATTTACCGCATGCCACCTGGACTTGAAAAGGTAGCATCTTGATACGGAGTGAATGTGTTTTTTTTTCTGCCTGGAACAAACAAAGCCGATTATGCTCTGTGGTGAGCCTACACAAAGGCAAAGAGAAGTGAAACACCTTCGTTTTCAAAAAACGTAAGGTGTTTCAGCAGGATTCCCAAATCGATGACGGTTTCTAGGTCGAGAAATCAAGAGTTTACAAAAAAATTAAAGATTGTTGGTTGAGTAATTATTTATCAAAACGTGTTATACGTTCCGGAAAAAGAGCAAGAACATAAGTGAAGGTGATTACCTGCTAAAACCGCCAAGGGGTTTTTGATTCTCAACAATTCAAATCGGGCAGGTGGTCGTTGACGCACAGCGAATCTCAAGTCCTTTGATTAGAAAAACAACAACAGACATATAAGATATAGGTTCACGCAACAATGTGTTGCCTTCCATTTGGTGAAACACCTTACAGAGATAAAATAATTTAGGAATTGGTAACTATTTCCTTTATTAAACTCCAAAAAATCAAATACAAAATAAATAAGACAAAAACCTTTCCAGGGAAAAAATCGAACGAGCCGTATGCATTAATTAGCGATTCGATAAAGGCCGATATATTTTTCTCAATCATATGTGCCCTCGTATGTAGGTCAGACGCGTCGCCACATGCTATGTATCTTCCTCATGTTTAATTACTGTTACCAACACGCTCGTTTTGTACCTACTTCATTGTCCGTCCCCCCTTTCTATGTATCTTCCTCATGTTTAATTGCTGGACCAGTTTACTTCGCCAAAAGTAAAACGTAGCTTTATTCTTCGAATTAGACAATCTTAGCTCGTTTTAGGGAAGATATCGTGCAATAAATGCGCGGATGCTTTAGAAAACGTATTTGGATTTAGTCGGAAGGAAGCTCCAATTAACGAAACTCACATCGTTACGTGTTTTTTCTTTCTTTCTTTTTAAAAGTGTCCTTATCTATAAATGAACACTACATATTTCATGGTACTTGATCCTTTCTTTGCTTCTCTCCGTCTAGGATACGCAAAAAACACAGGAATGCGATCTCAACAAAAACATTGGCCAATCATTAGTTATAGATTCAAAGAAAGCACAAATAACCACGAAATTTAGAAGCGAGAAAATTTGTAAACAAGTTCCTGGTCACGTGAAGTTTGAGAGTGAAAACGAAAGCAAGACAAGATAAACTAATCTACTCCTATCACAATATCGTAAAATAAGGTTAATTGTTGGACGTTATTAGTACCTAGAGGATACTGATAAAACATGCGAAACACAACTGTAAAATTAAAGTTCAGGATTTTTACCTGACAAAGCAATGAAGGGCTTCTGGCACGCCCCAGCATAGGACAAGCGAGGGTTTTTGACCACCAGACGATATTTTGACGTGCAGCAGAAAGCTCGGTTAAAGAACGTCATCTCTACAATAAGCCTCCGTCAGATTGAGCACAGGGGAGAGTTCGCGGCCTTAAAAGTGACGCGTGCAATGAGCATGTTTCGGTACGAACGAAATAAATCAATATTCAATAATTCATTCATTCATTTGTTTTTTTCTGTGCTCATGAACAGCTTGACGCCTTGATAATGATGCACAACGAAATGTTCGCAGGTTAGTTACAAAACGCTTAAAAGCTACGAAATTTGGGTTAAAAACATCAATATCTGCTGCACTGGGGATGTTGTAGAAATGTTAAATACGGGTCATGGGACTGGTTGGGATGATGTGATTAACATGGCAAGTCGGAGAAACCCAAAAAACTCGACTCGGAACGTGAATATTAACAATACACAATACAATATACAGTAGTATATGTATAACAATATACATTATATACTACACAATGTATATATTAAAAATATATACAATATAAGACTGGATCCCGCGCATGTACCATTCTCTGCGTTATAGAGATTCGTGAGAAGGATTTTAAGCACCGTGAAACCAGTCTGCCCTGGTTTTGCATGCCTAAACCCCCAGCCACTTTTCTAAAAATTAGGGCACACGTTCTGCTTTATTGAAGTTTTTTAAAGAGCACTGCTAACCAGTCCCTGAGCTCTCCTTGAATGTATGAATTTTTCTAGGCAAAGTAATTGTGATCGCTCACCGTAAGAATTCCAAGCAAGCGCCCCCGCCCGAACAAGAGCACGCCCCCCCCCCCCAACTTTATCGCTAATTTGACATTTCGCGCCGTTCCGGAAAAGCGCCCCCCCTCGCCCGCACTCGTATCGGGCACTGCGCTGACCGCGCCCAGGCAACATTGGCCTGCGAAGTTCAGTCCAAGAATCCAATCAATCCAATCTACTTTGCAGCCCAATCGACCCGGTCACCACGCGCCATTGTCGCTTTGTTTCGGGGGTGTCAGGTCGGCTATGCATTCTTACACAGTGGCAAAGAAAATCGAGGTCGTCGGATGGCGTTGTGAAAACGAGGAAAGACGTACACCAGACGTCTCGACACATCAAGCTCGACCAGATACGGGAATGGGACAAGAATTTCGGCAATTTACTACTGTCAAACTGCGGAAAGCCAAACTTCGACGAAAGCTAAGTAACGGCGCGCCAGTGTTCAGTGAATACGTGCGCACACTCGATAGCTGAAACCAAACAATTATGATATCTAATAGTTAGTGAAGTGAAAACATGACAACTGTAGTAAACTTAAAATGTCGTAACAAATTATTTATTCGTTCCACTCTAGTATAAATTGCTGGCGAATTTTATTGATGTTATAAAAATATTGAGCGAGAACAGAGTTTGATGAAATATTTTAGGTGAATACTAAGACATGACAATGACAGTATAAGCCAAATGAATTCACAAACCTGAGACACGAGCCAATGTCAGCCGAAACAGAAGTATGGAAGACACGTCTCTTGGAAAGCCCGTTCCTGCTGATAATCCACTTCTCCGCACAAAGTCATAGCACTGGAGCGCACAGTCAGCTAGAGAAATAGTCTATAGACACTCAATACAGGAGTCTCGACGGACGCTGGCGCTCTACGTGAAATATGTGGCTCGTCCCGAATAACAGCTTCTACAGAGTAGCTTCCTTGCTCAAAGACGAGGGGGTTTCTTTGCCTTCGAGCTGTACTCCGATTCACTCTATGGTGGACCGCAACGGACGCTACGACCCACCACAGTCAATCCAACGCTCAGAGGGTGTCACGTGCCCTTTCGGTTGTGCGGAGCGTAAAGTCACCTGTCACTCGTGAAGCGCTGGATTGGTAAAAATTGCTCGTAGCGTGCCTTGCATTACCATCGTAGGGCGGAACCGAAAATTTATCACTTTCCCATCCCGCGGACTTCCTTCTTCCCTCTTTCCGATTTTATTTTTTGGAGGGGCGGGGATTTTGCATACCTTTGAAAACACCACAATGGGCCTCGCTCAAGGGCAGGGGATTTGTGTCACCCTGGAGCGCCCTCCCGGAAGCAGAGCGTCACTTTTTTTCCTCACCCTGTTGAGTAGAATAATATTTATGCAAAATAGACCACAAAACAAAAACCACCGCACAATCACGCCGCATTTACAGCGCGATACTACCAAGAAATTCGAAATTTATTCGGGAACATTGAAATACGGTAATCTTTGACACGCCCTGTATAGCTTGGCTGGCAGAATTATCGGGTCCAACGAGTTTAATAATTAGCAAGAAAGAAGTTACTTTACTCTCTCAATATACCCCGCCATAAGAATTTGTAGTATAACCTTCATTAATAACTAGCATATAACAATCATTTTCACAGGCGTCGATTAGATTAATTCCTCCAGCGTTCGATTTAATTAATTTAATTGTTTTGGGTCAAATACTACATTAGTGTGCGTTCAAAGGTTTGAGACCGTTTCGTGATTTCGGAGTTTTTCTCGCAGAAAGTCTCCATAGATGTGACCCAACCCGAGTGCATAACGCGGCTCTCTTTGCGCAAAAAAAAAAAAAAGAACGATTGCATTTGCTTAATTAAATAATTGTAAAAAACAAAAAAAAACTTAATAGTGCGGCGAAAAGTACTTTTTGGGTGACAGACCTGTGTGGTAAAACTTAAGACCTGTCAAGGCGCCTTCAAGCTAGTTAATGCTTGTTAAAGTGCCAGCTGAACGTTTAAAAGACACACGCACAGAGATGAACAAAAAGGCAGAACACCAGCGGTGTGTCTTCCTTTTTGTTCGTCTGTAGTGTGTCCTTAAATGTTCAGCTGGCACTTTAACATGGTACGAACCAACTAGCTCAGCTTCAAGCCGTCACAAGCCTTCAAGCTAAAATGCAAAATGGAGGTATGGTGTGTTCGTGCTCAAAATGGCGCGCAGTGTACACACGAAGCAAACGGCGGAGTGCGAGGAAGAAGCTAGAGTGGTCGCGACTGTCTAAGGTTTGCCCTTGTAGGGCGACAATGGTGCGCGCTGTATATGAAATGTATGTTCATGCTACGTTGTCCGGTCTGGCGTAGCTTCCGGATGAGACACAAGAAAAAGCCACGTGCCCTTGCGGCAGATCGGAGCGTCAGCACCGTGAAGCTTCGCTATAGCGTGACTTCACCTACTTGCAGAAAACGTTACGTGGCTATCGATTCAAAGGTTTGGACGCACGCGCGCTTGCACATCTGGAGCGCCCATCAAAGCTGTGCACGCGCAGTCTTCACTTCTGCAATGCCACCGAAGGTTATGAAGCAGAAAATATGCTCCACCTCGAGAGCGAGCTTTCTAACTTTGATGACAGTTCGTCGCACACGCAGCCAAAGTGCGGAGGAAGGTGCACAGTCGCGGCATTTGAAAAATCGCTGATCCTGCCGGGGTAGTGAAAGCGCGCAGTCGGAGCTAGAATCAAGAACCAACCACGAACTAGCTTGTGCCTATCGCCATGAGCAGAAGACAAGTAGTACGCTGTTGGAGTGAATTTTAAGATTCATTGCAACTCGCTAGACACAATCGCATGAGCGATGCTCACGCGATTGTGCCGTCGGTCAAAATGCGTGAACGACGGCGCAGCTACCTTGCCTTTAGGCCACGAGTATCCGACAAATTATTATGGTGTGCAGAACGTCTTACCTAATTTTGTCGTAAGTTAGAGCAAAAAGGTTGAGCTAGATATGTTAGCATGTTTTCTGGAAACGTCAATGCAGGATATTAAATTGCTCCGCTATTGACACGGTATTAAACTGAACATTTCGAGCAATTTCTGATGTAAATCTTGAAAGGCAACTAAAACGCCGAGATCCCGGTCATCTTGTGAATTCGTATTATCCTGGAATCTTATATATATATTTCGACAAATAATCAATGTTACCAAAAACATTCGAATATATTTCAGCATTTAGAGGCAATTAAAAAACAATGATTCAGTATTTATGTGATTAAGCAATTTTGTACAGTTATAAAAATCCTTCGATAGCACATAGAATATGGTATCTAGTTTATCAAATTTAAATTAAATGTCTCCCCGATAACGAGCGAGATTAGAAACCAATACAAACGTTATAAAAAATGGTATCCAGTTTACTAAAACGAATGCCAACGACTTTGCTATATCGTCCAATATTGAAAACCTATTAGAATTGAGTATCCAATTTATCCAGTGGGGTGCCAATAGCTGCCCATTATTGGACAACATTGGAAGCACGTTAGCACTCCATGGGAAGTGGTATCTAATTTATTAAATGGGGTGCTGACGACCACCCAATATTTGACAATATTGGAAGCCCATTGGCACTTTAGTGGAAGTAGAATTCATTTTATTCAATAAGAGGCCAATGACTAACCAATGTTTAACAACATTGGAAGCTTATTAGCACTCCATTGAGAGTGGTTTCATATTTATCCAATGGGGTGCCAATGACTGCCTAATAATTTACAATATTGGATGCCCATTGGGCCACTATTGAAAATTGTGTCCACTTTATTCAATGGGTTGCCAATGAGAGCAGACTATTCGAAAAATATCGAAAGCCCATTGGCATTATATTCAAAGTTGTATCCAAGTTATCCAAAAGGGTGCCACTGACTGCCCAATCTAAAACAACGTTGGAATCCCATTGGAACTGAATTGGAAGTGGTATCCTATTTATCCGTTGGAGTGCCAATGACCGTCCATATATTCGGCGACATTGGAAGCGGTTTCTCATTTATTTTATGGGATTCCTACGGGGGAAACATGACCCTGTTTGTCCAAGACATTTCCAATATTGGTTAAAAGAGGACACAGTGGGTCGATTATGGCCATATTTTTCCAGTACATTCCAATATTGGCCCAATGGCCTTTGATGCCTGGGACTCTTTAGCTTTCGCAAGGGATGGGTCACTCCCCAAAGGTTGGGCGAAAGATCTCGATGCAGTTACAGACTTCGCGACTGAAGTTATCACATTAAGGTTTCAAAATGGAGGGACACTTTCCAGATGGACATATGTAAACTATCTGTGGATGGCGAAGCTGGTACTGTGTTTTCACAGCTGATACTTAAGAATGAACGTCAAGGCAGACTAATTTCCAGCTGTCTAATTTTCATTAAAAAAGAAAACAGATTATTTTCTTTACCTTTTTATCGAGTGCAAGCATACGCCGTGTCACGTTGTTGGTGGAAAGCCGCGAAGGTCCCAGTCTACCCAAATTTAACATGGATTCATTTTTATTTTCGTCATGATTAAAATAGATGAGGGCTACTATAATGTGGCAACTAGATCTGAATGTTGATAAGTGCGTCCATACCACTTTTTTTTCTATAATGTAGTTACACCAGGTTGTGTTATTTAGGATAAAAAATTAAACGAAAGCGCTGACGCGAAGCAGTTTAAATGAGCTCTCGAATCACATTTTTTTTAATATGCATTCTATAGAGCCGCTGGAGAGGCCAGTTGCGCGTAAAGTCTTTTTTTTTTATTTAAAACTTCCGCAGTTTCGAAATGTAAGGAAAGCACTTATTGCTAGTTATTCAGACCTACATTTCAGTAACTAGGTTTATACGACTTGCACAACAATATTTTAATATACGCTAGAAAACCTTCTAATTTAGAGGCATGCGCAAGCGAGTCCACACCCCCACCCACGTACACAAAAAAACAAAACAACCTCGCAGTTGTGTTGGCATTGCACGAGGGAGAGGGATTACAGTATTCCTTTTGTGCGCCGAGTACATAGGTCAAATAGGGCGCTGCGTGAATGATCGTGTTCATGAATACGCGAATGAGATGTCGCTTCCTTCACCAGACTCCGTGCGTGGCTTACGCCAAAAACTGCCCCTCGTCACCCCTGAATTGTCGGAAACAAAAGTCTTCGCGAAAACAAATCTCGATGCTGCAGGGAAGTAATACAATCGCCACACATTCAATCTTTTATGTTATACCTCTCAAGCCCTTCCCTTTCATTTCTTGGATCAAGAAATTTGGTTCCTGCGAGGCGAGAGAGTTTTTTCCAAGACAAAAAATGACAAAATAACGTTCCTTGTTCCCCACTTCTTTGCAGCCTTTCCCTCTCGTTTCTCCCTTCACAGAGAAGGAACCGCCGGATCTCAGTACTCCCTGCAACGGCGACGTATGAATTGACACTCAGCAGACCGCACCTTCTGCCATGCACGCAGAGCTGCTGTAAAAGACACATGGCCCCTGCTTTTCCTCCTCCTCACTGCTTCCCGTCGAGTTTCGGGAGGCCATTGGCAGCCAGTAAACGTCCTGTTGCATGTCGAAAGTCTGTGTCGTCTATTGTCTCCACGCCACTCCTTCTTTATCGTAATTTCGACACCAAAACGCTCAGCCACCCACACCGGTCTTCAAAGTTTCTGTTCTAACAGAAACCTTGAAGACCGCCATTTTACTACATAGTAAAAATGGCGGTGTAACACAGATTACAAAAATACTGATGTCGAAACTCAATGTTAATCTTAAGGCGCAAAACACATCGCCTAAATTTATTGACAAGCGCTTTTTTATGTTATGACGGGAATCAATAAACGTAAGTGCTTCGGAGTTTTGGACAACGTCATAAGTAGCCTGGATAATTAAAGTGGAATCAAACAATTATCACTTTACACTCGCTCGCTACGAACCATATTCAATTTCCCCTTGCACGAAACCCTTGAAGTTTGTTGTATGACTCTGCCATTATAGCTAATAACTTTGCCTCGCACATCTTGATTAAGGTTGATTGTTTTAGATTCTCGTGTTGGAGCGTTTTCTATAACATACTATACAAAAACTTCATGCTATATACAAAATGCTTAATTTTATTTCGAAAAATACTTATTTTTTAAAGGGATGGCGTCGTTACCATATATTTAGCTGGCTTTGCGGACATTATATGAGGGAATAAACGTTAAATGAACGCGAATTATTCACTAGAATCCACTCATTAACATTTTAATTATTGGATATAGGGGTCATGTTGACACTGCAGTATTGACGGCAAGTGCATTTATATTTCGTAACAATTTAAATAATTTGAAAAATCAATATTTTATAAGATATGAATTGAAAACTTTCCGAAAGTTCTCGCCCGATTTAAACATTTTGCACATGCAAAGACAGCCGCAAGCACTACCCACAATGATTCCGAGAAAAGTAACATCGTCGTTTCTCTCACTTCTTTCTTCTGTAGACTGGCTCACCAATCAAGGGCACGCTGCCGAGATAGTAAAGACATGATTGCGTTGACTACGTCACCCTTACAAGCGTCATTGTCTGAAGAGGATATGACTCTCTTTTTGACCGGAACATCTAAATCGGACTAAAACTCCTAAGCTTTTCGATTAATATCGAAAACTATTACAATCTCCTAATGTATAAAAAATGTGGACTTTACTTGATTTGTTTACATGATTTTTACCTTAAAGTACGCATATATTTCTTTTGAAGGGGATTTTTTGTGCAAAGAGGGACATCTGCATCGGCTCTTGTGGGGCGCCTGTTTTGTGCAATATTTATTTAAGTGTCTGCGGAAAAGCAATTTTGAAGAAGCTACGGGACACGAACAAATTCACAGTGGGATGGAGCTGAGCTAGTTGGTTGTACATACTTAGATTGTGGAAACCAGCTGAACTTACAGAAAAAAGTGTTAGAAGAGAAAGGAGAAAAGACGTCCGTTCGCTGGACTACCAACTATTTATTGACCCTCCTCTTCTTCTTCTACTGGTGTTGTGGCTGTCCTTTTCACGTCTTCTTCTTTTTCTTCTTTCTTGATTTTCCTGTAACATCATGGGCATCTGCGTCTCGCAGGAACTTCTTTCACTTTCCTGTAGGGCAATAGAGGGTGAACTGACGCAGTGATCTTCTTTTTCTTCAATGGCTAAGGCCTCAAGTATTTCTCGGGCGAACCGGTCTTGTGGTGAGCTAGGATGGTTACCGTTTCGAGCTTGGCCTCGCACATGCACTGCTCTACAATGAGCTGTCAATTGTCCTGGTGCAGTCAGGTTTGTTAAGTTAGCTGCATGCTCTCGCGCTCGGTAATTTATACAACGTCCCAGATGCAGTGTAAAACTTTAAACCTTGAGATTTCAGGCGCAATGACGGGAACATACTCTAGACAAACTTATGCGGGACGAACGCCTGATTGCCTCCAACCAAATGGCTACAAATTCTTACCTGTGTATGTGTCTTCCGTATTGGAACCATGTCGCAATCACGATGGTTGCAGAATTCACAAAGCAGCGGGGCCGCTTTTGTGGCAACCATCATCTTTATTCAGCGTCAACACACGCAAAGAAAGAAATCGGCCAAATCGAGCAAACTAGTTGATGTGAACTCTAGGTCAGTCCAGTCCCGATACGAAGCAAGCATCCGCACAGAGTTTCTGAAGACGTGTACTTACGGCATGTTGCTTGCTGCGAACTACGTCGCATGGGAAGATCTTCCTCTAAACAAATCTGTGAACTCAATACCTACCTGCACTCACATCAATTGATGAACTCAACGAGCTTCGCTCGTTCAGTACACAGCAGACGCTGGCACCAATGTTTGATAACGTTTCATACGAAAGTGGTAGAAGCAATCTCAGAATATACATGAAAACAATTATGACTATATTTTGATTATTTGCTTCCCTGACATACAAAAATAATCAATCCAAAACGATTACGGCCCGGCGATGCAAATTTATAACCAATCCTTAACATATCTCCAGCCAATGAGAGATGTAAGCACCTTGCAAGCAAGCAAGGGGCATGGCTCGGCTACGACCTCCCCTTCTTCATCTAAATTGCGTCTAACGGCGTATATATTCCGCGATGTTTTTTTTTCGGGGGGGAGGGGTAAACATTATTTAAAGGCGTTAAGGCTTTAATCCGCGCCGGAAGGCTGACAACGAAGCGGTGGTATCACCTGCAACGATTTCCCTCTGTACAGTAGGCCCTTTATCTGGCAAACGCCAACAGGTGATGATTCAGTTTTTGACGTCCCGAAGAACTACCGATTTTTAGAAAGAATGAAAAAAGGTCACCAAGCACCGCTGCTTTAAATGTAGGTGAAACGTTTAACCACCAATTCTTTAGGTGAACGCCAAAAGGACGAAGGTTTGCGAGATCTGTTAAGATATTTCTAGTATTCTTGTAAACCAAATTCGTCTCCTCCAAGATGTAATATTCGTGCAGCCTAAGGCCCTCGTTATATCTCCAACTTCATTGCCCATGTGGCATTTATGCTTTTGTAGCACTGGTGACATTAGCAACCTCAACAGGCTTGCAAAGACGGTGCGACCGGAAGTCGCTTCGGACGCAAGCGGCAGTTCTTGTTTGTAAAGAACAAAATGGTCTCTACCCAATGACTGAGGAAAGAAAAGTAAATGCACAGTACCAAACCCTTTTATACGTATATGTAAGAATTTGCACGTTGCTGCTGCCGCGGTAGCTTATGCAACCGCAATATTTACAGCGAAACATGCGGAGAGCGCTACCTGCTTCGCACTATTAGCGGTCCAGTGACGTCACTCCCCACCTTACACTCTGCCGTTACCGTGGCAGCTCGTGCAACTGGAATCTTTACCGTAAAACGCATGTGGGGAGCGCAGCGGTAATCATCTATCACGGGGTTTGGACACTTGCTTCGTGGTTTTCTTATTGAAACGGAGTGTCCCACATGATAAGAAATAATGCGCTCACGAATGGTGATAAGGCGCTCACGTGGCTTTTCTGTCGACTACTTTATCTGTCAACTACTGTTTTGTCGACCGCGACGGAAAACCCGACCATCGAGTCATATTTAGCGTCGCTGTAAAAATACCTATCCCAATTCTGCCCTTTAAGAAAACTTTTTTGTTTCTTGCAGTGCCTTCTTTGGAGTGCGGAAGCGTTCAAAATGTCCCAAAAAGCCAACATTATTTTTTCGCTGTGTCCAAAGGTACGTCGGACGTATCCGGAGACGAGGAGCCTAAAGGTACAGTGGGAAAAATAGTTCCCAGGACGCTCGAGCTGTGACTGAAACGCATTGCTCTGCCATCCGCCGGCGGGTAGCCTGGTTTCGAGATCACACAAAGCGCATGCGCGTCCTACTGTGCATAGCAAACATGTGTGTATTCCCCACTGATCTCTATTTTAGTAGGCTGGATCGCGGATCGGGAGCCCGTCGGTGTCGCCACCGGCGGCCATTGCTTGACACCAGGCAATACACGCAAGTCTATGGGAGAAACGCACAAAAGTAAGAATATTGAAGCATGTACGCTGTGCTCGGAGGCGAGTATTTTATGGTGTGCTGCGATCCTTATGTCGGGTGTTTGGAGATCGAATCGGTATTTGTCAAACGTTCGAACGCCGATTAAAAAAATCAAACGTACCGGAGCACCTACGGCTGAGCTGGCAAGCTTGCTCTCGTAGTGGAGTAAACAAAGGAACTTGCCGTCAATGAGACCGTCCTCGGGGAAGCCCAGAAGTTGATGAATGACAAAGAAGTTCCATCTCGACAGCGGCTTTCCGGGAGTGAGCGAATTCCGCGTAGCAAAGCCTTCGAGCTTGTCGTCTGCTAAACCCAACTCAACGAAACCGCCACCGACTCCGCGGTAACTCTAGGTAACTCTCGCCTCATTGAGCTGCACTACAGCGGAGTCACTCTCGACCACAAAATATTTATTTATAAGAACTGCGAGGGCTGTCAGTTTTAATGTTTGTACGCAAGCTATTTGACGGGCTTATCGAAAAGCATCCAAAAAGTTTCAGTGCCGACAACAGCTTAGAAACGGGGGAAACGGCACTTTTTCTCGTTCTTCCCATAGAGTCCCATGCATTGGCTGGTGTCAATCAATGGCCGCCGGTGGCGACACTCGGCCCCAGCTGCCGAGGCCGCGGTCCGCGATCCAGCCTACTACAATAGAGATCAGTGGTATTCCCGCTCTTCGCAGGCGCGGCGCCTAACAGAGAATCGGGCGTGTGGTACCGCCTCGGAGATAGTGGCTACGACTGACGAGCGTCTGCTACACATTCCGAAACTGGAGATACGGCCCTCGTCATTGTACCGCATTTCGCCATGTCAGCACACCTTGCTTTATGACCAGTCAAGTTTATCGCTCAGTTGAGCTGTAGTGACTCCTTGCTTATAGGTGCCATGTCAGCAAGCGCCATCTATGTTTGCTGGCAGAGTAGGACGCGAATGCGCTTTGTTGTTTGATCTCGAAACCAGGCGACTCACCGGCAGGTGGCAGAGTAATGCATTTCAGTCGCAGCTCGCGCGTCCTGGGGTCTTTTGTCCCCGACCGTACGTCGGAGATATCCTGACCCCGGAGCCTTAAGGTACATGGCAGGCGTGTGCGGAAGCGGGAGATGAGTCGGACGTAGCCGCGATGGGGAATGATCATATCAGAGTGGGTCATAGCGTGCCTTACTGAGACTTGCCTGGCAACTTTCATTCCCTCTTTATTTCTTATTGCTACCGTAATTAAGTCCATTCTAAACAATCCTTTCTTTTCACACCCGCGATGTTCAAGGTGGGAGGGTGCGGGTATTTACATTCGGGAAATGCTCCAAAATTAGAACATTTGAGCAATAAATATCAATTTATTATAGGAAAATCATAAAATAAATGCCACAGAGGAAATAAAACCATGCCCCGCAGAGAATTAGCCTGCTCGCCGTCAATTTCACCGCGCACCACTGGTGCGCGGTGAGAATTCGACGGTCAACCAGTTGCTCTCACTCAGGACTCGACGAGTCCTCGGTGGCCCCGTCCAGTTAGCTGTATACAGACTCATGGATTTTCTTCGCGAGTTCCGGATGTCAACTGTTGCATTATTGCGCGGTCCCGTACACTTTTTACGGGTCGCAGCGCCCTTCAATACCTACTCCCGCCGTCTTCCTCACCGTATTAAGGCCGGTTCACACATACAGCGGAGCGCTAAGTTAGCGCTACGTGAGCGCTCCAAGGAGCGCTCATGTGGCGCTTCCTAGCGCGTGACGTAGCGCTCGGTTAGCGCCACAGCAGCGCTCTGTTAGCGCTTCCAGAAGCGCTCTGTTAGCGCTACAGAAGCGCTCTGTTAGCGCTCTCACGCTCCTTGTGCCGTGCTTGCTGCTGCGGAACAGCGCGTGCACGGCGATTCCTTTGTTGTTGTTTTTCCTTTGGCATTGAAAGAAGAGGAAGTAAAAGAGCCGCTCTCCAAGCAAAGGGTCGGGCAGGCGATCCAGAGTCATGGACTCTGAGCGACTAATTGATTGGGTACGATCTCATCGCTTTCTATTCGATATGCGTGACCCTGGTTTCAAAGACACGCAGTTAAAAACCTCCGAAAGAGCTCTGTCTCGGTCCCTCAGTCTGGGAATAAGGTTCGCCGGATACCCGCCGGTCTCGGTGCCGAAAAATTTCGCGCACCCAGAAGGCTCTTCTGTATGCTTCTGGGCGTTAAGTCGTCCACACACATATGCACTAATTGCGTATGTAAGAGCATTTGTCGCGTTTCTATTTCAGCGTCGCACATGTCCGCCATGGTGCTGCTGATGCACACCCAACCACAGGAACCGGAACCGCAGTGCACGCGCTAATCGGCGGCACCGCGGTACAAGAAGCGCTACTGAAGCGCTAACACGGCGCTACTGGAGCGCTAACAAGGCGCTACTGGAGCGCTAACAAGGCGCTACTGGAGCGCTAATCACGCGCTATATTAGAACGAAGTCACGCGCTAGGAAGCGCCACATGAGCGCTCCTTGGAGCGCTCACGTAGCGCTAACTTAGCGCTCCGCTGTATGTGTGAACAGGCCTTTACACGGCATCGCAGATGCTCTGCAGTGCCGTGGTTGCCGCTGTTCAGCTGCTGCCGTTGCAGTGCCGTGGTCACCGTTCGTTCCAACTTCACTGTGTACAAAGTTCTCTTCGCGCTCATGGCAGACAGCAAAGTTCTGAACGCCTGAACAAATGGCCTGAACCACAAAACAAAAAAGAGGCACGTTTACAAGTTAGAACGACGGAGTCGAACGGGCGGCGATGAAACAGAAGCAGAGCACACGCCTTACTTGTGCCTATATTCCAACGTGCCCGCGCGGTAGTGCAAGTACCGTTGTGTGCTGCCATCTACCCAATGATGACGAAACCGAGTTCCAGGAACCAAAAGGTGGTGTGCTGCCGGCACGTAAAGGGGGGGGGCACATAACTAAAAGCGTAGATAAGACGTGCAAAGAGAAGGGGAAAGGAAGCAAGCGACGTTCTAGACGCTCACAGCCTTAAAAGGGGCCCTGCAATCATATTTAAGCGTCTACCTTTTTGCGGTTTCCACGTCCCTTGGGGTTCGGGCAAGCCAGCGGGCACGGAGAGAGTCACTAAATATCAGTGCGTCATATTTTAACCGGACGACGCGGAAACCTCCTCCACCGACGAGAGCGACCCGCGGTACCGAAAGCGCGCAAAATGTGACGTCTTAGGTCCTGGGCTTACTACTGGTCAGAGCCGCTAAAAGCTTTTTTTTTAGTCGAGATACAAAATATAAGTGTCGCGAACCGTTTCAAATATGTATGAAAGTAGTTTTGTTCAGTATTTTAGATCAGAAAAGAAACAAATGCAGTTTATAAAGTACGGAAACAAGAAATGACCCGTCGACATACCCGCCACCAAGCAGCGGAAAAAGCGGCGCATATTAGAAAGGGCTAGTGGGATGAGGCGCCGATGAACGGCGAGCGTAGAAAGGTCCCGGAGCGTACAAAGGCCATTTGGCGGTATGGCAGCGCGAAGTGGCTCCCGTCCTGTACTGGTCTTTACCCCGTGTTTGCTGTCGTTTGTGGCCAATGAAGTGTTATGCCGAAATAGTCTTTAATCGCGCAGCAAATGCAATGCGAGTCGCCCTGGCCGCCCGCTTCATACAGCCTATCCAACACACGGTTTAGTGGCGCCCTCTCGAGCCGTCGACACGAAGTGCGGCAGCCGTGAGCGCTCGATGAGCTCACTATACCTCCTCTAGTTCACGGCCACTCAAGCCAGGACCTACGACGTCATGAAAGCGGTTATTTTTTGCTTGTTTTTGTAATTCTAATTTTCCTATAACTTTTAAAATAAAGCGAATTTTGCGAAAAGAAAAGTTTCATTAAGTTACTACGTTCAGTGCGCTTAGGTTCGGTGCAAATTAAAAATCAGTCAAAACGCTGTTGCAGGACCCCTTTAATGGAGGCAGACATCGCATGTCTCCGATCTCCGATGCGCTAATCGGGTTCTAGGTAGGACTAAAAAACGTTCTACTGACGATATGATAGACAAACCTGTTGTGCCTGCTGCACAAAAAGCAATTGACGAACTCAACGCCTCATTTTTCGCACATCCGGGGCACTCCAGGCTCGTGATGACGTTAATAACATTCCCTTGCATAAATATAATGAAGTCTAGCTTCAG
>JAZHYW010069490.1:0-19077 GCA_037355805.1 Ixodes ricinus
CGAAGAAATTGCAACATTGTAAATGTGGGATAATACCGGTGCTAATAAGTCCAGAACGTATTTAACAGGCCTAATTTGAATACCGTCAATGTCACTTGATTTACTATTTTGGATGGAATTGAATGTATTGAAAACTTCGTATTCGTCAGTAGGGTGAAAAAAGGCACTGCTTTCATTGCGAGTTTCTAGGTAGCTTGTCGACAGAGGGTTATGACTGCTATGAACACTGTTAGCGAAATAGTTGTTAAACGATTTTGCGAGTTCTTGTCCGCGCAAAATTCTATCGTCAATTTTAATTTCTAGAATGCTATTGTTTTCAAGAGATCGATTTAGGAGTTGATTTACTATTTTCCATGTTTTGTCTACTCTTGACATTGTGGCTTCATTAAATAAAGAGTGCAAATAATTTTCTTTGCTTGCCTAAGCATTTTAGTCAGTCTATTTCTATGTGTCCTGAACTTTTTTAAATCGCCAGGCTTTCTAGTATTTATGAATTTATGGTATAATTTATTTTTTATACGAATCATCTTGAGACATTCTTGGGTTACCCACGGCTTATGAGTGTTTTTTTTTGTTGGATTGGTTTATAGTGAAAACTACTGTTATATGCTTCCAAAAAAAGAGCTAGGAAATTGATATACGCGTCATCAGCGGAACTTGAGTTGTATACTGGGTTCCAGTTTACGTCACCAATCAAGGACTTAAAGGTTTCGAGTGTCTGAGAATTTATATCTCGAAACACACGAATGCCTGCAGGTGTATTACAATGAATAACATTGACGTTGCTTGCGATCATGAATATTGGCAAATGATCACTTATCTGCACACCAATGACACCGCCATATGCGCTACCTAAATCGGTATTGGTTATGAATAGGTCGATAAGCGTGGATGAGACACTTGTAACATGCGTTGGCGATGTAATGACGTTGACACAGTCGTTTGAATCAAGGACACTTTTAAATGAACATTGCACACTTGAGGCAGTAAGCATGTTGACATTAAAATCCCCACCCACAAAAAGATTATACTTATTTGCACTTGAAAAATGCTAGAAACTTATCAAAATAACACAAAAAATTGTTAGAGTTTCCACTTGGGGGCCTATACACCACACTAAAAATATTTTGCGCACACTTCAGCGTCAGAATCTCAAAATCAGCACATATGCAAGAAAACTCAGTAACAAGTTCGCAGTCGAAAGTAGCTTTTACACAGATCAATATTCCTCCACCCCTTTTGCAATCACGATTTAAGAAAAACGTTTTGTATTTATTCAGTTTCAGTACCTCCTCCTCACTTTGGTACCAGGTTTCAGTGAGCATAATTACGTCGAACGAGAATCCAAAGTCTTGGAACAATGCACACAGTTCGTCCTCTTTATTACGCGCAGAACGTCAGATTACTGCATGAAAGTAAATAATTACATTACTAAATTAGTAGCCTCGAATAATTATTAATTACATTAGTCATTGCCACAAAAAGTAATTCAATTCTCTTTGTAATTTCATTGCAGTAATTTTAGTACTGCCATTTCTGAGCCAGTCAAAACAGCGCCAAAAGTGCACTGTCATGGCGCTCTTTGTCTTCGCGTAGTTCGCTATCACTGACAAAACCAATCGGCACTGTGAATGCGCCGCCTACTCGGACTTTTTCCGTGCATTATTGGTTTAGCTGGCGATTAAGCACACAATTTGCATTATGATTTTTGACAGTCACGAGCAGGCCTTAGAAGATGTTCATCGAGAATCACGAGAGAACAACTTCATCGACGAGTATTTGCGGCTCATTTCTGAACACAAGGAGGACCCGGATACGAGCTTTAACAGTAAGACTTGGCGACACGCCTTCTATAATCCGCCGACATTTATTTCAGATTTTAGTTTTGATCGAAAGAATAAGCACAAGGAACATCTGAGTGCAACCCCACAGCTCAGATCGCACAAAACACAATTTAAAGAACAGAAATAAGCTGTGCCTTATTATTTATATTTATGCACCTTGTTTGGACCATAGCCTTTCGCCCAACTCTTCGTTATCTGTATTTTTTGTAAAGTATATATTTTTTGTGCCTAAATGTGGGCTCGTGTTTTAATCCTGAGCACGATATTGTTTCCCATCGAAATATATAGCGTTTACTATGTACCATGTACGTATGTATGGGTGCATAATATCGTATCGAATTGTGCGTCGAATAAATAAAAATATGGTCTTCGTGATGCCACATGAAGAAAACAAAATTAAACTAACAAGCTCAAACACTTCATGTACTATATTAAGTTTCTTTAACTTGAGCAAACTTAACTTGTTTTTATATTTCTGATTTTTAAAGATTCATTATACGGTCATGTGAAATCAATAACTACAAATATAGGCGCAATATTAAACGTGTATTAGGAATGTGGCATAACGTCAACAATAATCAATCTTCAAAATCAACACGCATTTTAAATAAAAGGTTTTTTGAGGACATAGAAAAAGGAAATATGGGACAACTCCCTTGAAGGCCCGTTCAGACTCCTTGCGACCTCTTAAACCTGGGTTCCTTAAAACTTCTTACAACCAGAGGACACAGTGGCGCCATGTATTGGGTAGCAGTATAAACTCGGCGGTCCGGCATATGTTTTTATTTCTCTCGCGCGCTATCCTTTCTTTCTTGGCTCCGAAAACCTTCTGTGTGAATGTTATAAACGAGCCTTTCTTATAGGCATTACGCACATTTGACCTCGGAAATCCCGCAAAACCTTCGCTCTTGCGAAATGCAGTTCCAGGGTCACCGCATAGATGGCGCCACGCACGCCAGCTAGCAAGTGTCCCGTCTAGAGAAAAGCTTGAACAACTTGTTGAACAGATCTGCGTCTCCTCTCGGTCGTACTCGGTCGCAAGAGTGTGAACGCGGGCCTTTATAACGAAGTAAAAATCGTTTTAACATTCTATTTCTTGATTTATTTTTAATATTGCTCTTGCGATGAGCTGCACAGCCATCGGTACCAGTAATGGGAGGCGATAAATTCTGTCGTTAATTATAAGTAATCGTAATTGATTCTGGAGTCTTTGTTTTCATTATTATAGTGCTAAGGTTGACCATACTGAATTCCGAGCTTCTTTTGTGAATCAGTTCCCCGCGTACTGTATAGAAGAGCATGACGTACGCGAAGCTCTCCGAATGTATTTTTCAATTTTGCATCTATTCCTCATTTGGTGGGGTGGCAGAAACATTTTTTTAAATAAAAACACCTGACAAGAGCCTTGTAACCTATACAGGTTTCAGCAGGACACATCACAAACAAATCACTTGAAAAAAAAGGGAGACAATACATTTTTATACAACATTCCCATTCATATTCAAAATATAACATTTCCTTCTCCTTGTACAGGTCCAAGAAACTCGTTCTTCAGTTTTCAACAGTATCAACAATTTGTGCGGGTGTTGGTTTGGTACTTGGAAGACTTGGTGCGGTGCATTTGGCAGAGCTTTAGTGCTTTTTGAAGTGTCCTGTTTTTGAACGTTGTAAATTTGTTTCTTTACCCCACCGTTTGCGCGCCACCCGATGCAGTGCCCACCCTGATCGGGAACACCCTCGACGCTTTTCGCTGCCGCATGCTCAGACGACGTCGCCACCATCCTCTGGAATCTTCTAAACATGGCTGACAAGGCGGACACTGTGCAACGAAAAGTGCAGGAAGAAATCGACAGAGTGACTGGGTGTAGCAGTACTGTCGCTTGGTCGGACCGCCATGACATGCCTATACCATGGCCACCGTTTGGGAGATGTATCGATGGAGGACTCTCATTGTGATGGGAGTTTCTAGAAGTGAGTTTGAGGCTCTCTTAAGGCCAACCAGAATCATAATTGCAATATTATCGACATGATGAACTCAGTCTTTTTGTTGAGAAAACGAACTAAGAGGAGGGACTTCCTAAATATATTCCTTTCGGAAATTTCATCAAGTAATATTGATCGGTTGCCATTTCTTGGGCACAAGGCCGGTCACCGGATCCAAGTTGTCAACAAACGCTGAGGCAGTACTCGTATATAAGGCGTGCTCAGAGTATGTTCCCAAACAATGGCGAACTCGAAGGGCAGGGCGAGAGAGAAAAGGAAAGGTCTACCGGCGCTTTCCCTCTTGCTGGTTGTGTAGAAAGAGTTAAAGTCCCGGATGAGAGGCTGTGGCCGGTGTTGGGTGTCTGCAGTACCCGAACTTCGTTCGTGCTTTCCTTTCTATTATAAACTCACAAACCTTTTTAGAGCCACGGGCTTCGATGGTGACAGTCCACCGGTCATTGGGACACCATTGCTCGGTCATAGGGTGCACGAATAACGACAGAAAGCGTCGAATACTGTCCGAGGACCTATGTAGCTTGCATGGAATCCGGCAAGGCCAGAGCGCTGCAATGTCTTTAAGCTCCATCGCTTTCGACATGACCCCGGTCTCCGGCGGCAGTGGATTGCGTCTGTAAACCGGAAAGGCGTCTCCTCAACGCCATCCTCTCAACTCTGCTCGGAACATTTTGTGAATGGAGCGCACACCGAGGCGCTGTACCGCCGGTGAATATGAGGCACACTCGCAAGGTGCATCCGAGTTTTCTCGTGACAATTGCTCTTTCAGCTTGTCAAAATTGTGTAACTGAATTTATCTTAGTATTGATCAATTTGCAGTGGTGACTGACTCGATTTTATCATCTACAACACTTAGTTGAAGGCTCATTTCCGCCGCCGGGTGAGGCTGGAAATTGTTGAAAAGTTAATTTTATTGTTTTCTGGTTTTTTTTTAAATCGCGATCTCCTGCGCGATATCAGAGAGACCGGCAGAAGCGCTCCTTGGAGTGCCGCTGGTGGGTCGTTTCAGTTGATTGGGCGCGTTTAAGCGCTGGATAGTCGCTGCAGGATTGGGATCTGCGTTTTCGAGCCCTGTGTGCACGTTTCTTTGTTCGAGTCGTGGCATCCGCCAGTGCGGCGAAGGGGAACAGCGGCAGGGAACGTGCCAGCGATAGAAATTGGAGGTGAGTACTCAAAATATTGCATCAGATAGTAAAACAATTCGTGGCTGCTTTGAGGCTTTCTGCGGTTCGATATAAGTTCATCTAGAACGTCTTCGTTGTTCATCCACAAGAAAATATAAGAACACGGACACGCAAGGTAAAAGCAGCGCAGCAAACGATCATGTAGCAGCTCCGGGTGTTTACAGAAGTTAATTGAGGTTCCCGTGTCGTGTATCGCTTGTTGATTACTAAAAACGGCTGCGCTAAAATAGGCCCATTGCAAGAAAAAATTGATAAATGGTTCCATTATTTGCAGTCATGCGGAAGCGATGGAGCTTAAAAACATTGCAGCCGCACTCGCCTTGCAGGATTCCATGCAAGCTGCATAGGTCCTCGGACAGTATTCGACCACTTTCTGTCGTTATTCGTGCACCCTATCACCCAGAAATGGTGTCCCGATGACCGGGGGACTGTCGCCATCAAAGACCATGGCTCTAACTAAGTTTGGGAGTCTGAAACAGACAAGAAAGCGCGAACAAATTTCGGGCACTGCATACACCCAACACCGGCCAAGCCTCTCATTCGGGACTTTCACTTTTTTCTACACAACCAGCAAGGGGAAAGCGCCGGTAGCCCTTTCCCTTTTCTCTCTTTCTCTCAAAATGGCGCTACCCACGATAAAACTGTCTATACTAGACACGAATTTTCGAACAAGGTCTATTGGATTGCCAAATAATCTAAAGAAGGTCCGCTTGTTTAAGATGTTCGGTCCCTTAGCGATATGAATTTTACTGTGCTCGACTGAACCGCTATTTATAGAAAATATTCTAACAAACTCCAGAAAGTCCGAATGTACAATTGATTTGCCTAGATCTTACAAAAAAGTTTACATTTGTTTTATTGGTACAAGTGACATTTATAAAAATCTGGTATTTCAACTAGATTTTATTTACAAATACAGGTACGATGTCCAATTAAATTGCATCAAAATAGGTTGACTAATTTTATAAGAACTTCTTAAGGTGTGGCTTAATTGCGCAATATTTAAGCTGCTTCTTGGAAATTTCTAAAATGCTTTACCTAACGGTTCACAAAAATTCAGATGTTCAAGTATTTTCATAATACGATTCTTAGCTAAACCACTGAATATTAAAGCAACCTTACTTTTGATTGAGATCTCGGACAGATACATTTTTCGTCGATATTGGTACGAAAACTATTTGTGGACTTACCATTTCTTCAAAGCGCTCGAAATGCATAGCCCTTCGCAGAGCGCTTCGGAGCGCACGACGCGAGTGCGTTGACAGGAGAAAGCGCGACTCGAGAGCGGGCGACATGAGAGTCCAGTGACACAGGAGCGCGTGCTATTACAGCGCGCGGTACAAAAGCGCTCAACCAGTTTAGCAGCGAGTCGCTAGAGCGCTATCGGAGCCGACGGATGATGCTGTAATAACCCGATCAACGCTTCATTTTTTTTAACTGGCAACTGTAGTTACATGTAGCACGAAATTGCCGGACGCGTTGGAAAGATGGCCTAATCCAACCATGGCCTCTGAGGTTAATCTCGTTGCACTTTTCTGCCTGTGACCATTTGGTATGGTATGATTTTGGCCAGGACTTTGTTCGTCTCCTCTTGACCGTGTCGCCACAGGGTTAGTCAATTGGGCTATTAATCGCCATATTAATAGCCAATTTGCCTCTAATTTGCATCGGAATCTGGTTGTGGCCATTCCTTTGGTTCATTTTGAGGAATTTTCAAGTTGTTGTTTCAAATCGTGAGCAAATACTCTCAAACAAAAAGTTGACTGATAAAAGCATAAGTCGATATTTCATTTTGAATACACCAGATATCATCATATTCATAGTTTATAAAAACAGTTCATAAAAATCAGCAGAACCCATCCTTTGGGAATGATTATCTACGTTAATGCGAATAGCATCAAACGGTGCGGAGTTATGCGCGTTCGTCAGGTGGCCGGCACACTCTAGATACGCCAGCCCACTCTTGAGGCGATTCTAAATTTGTTGACACTTTCACAGCCCTGCGCACGATCTCCGCAGCCCAGCACGTGCGTTTGTGTCACTTAGGAAGGCGAGCAAAGCACGCGCCATACGCACAAACACTCAAAATGGTACCGACCAGACTTTCTGGCGTCTCAGCTATACTTCGTTTCCAGCTTGGGTCCAGACGCAGCCGATGTTACGAGCGCGAGCGTGTGGCCCTGAACAGTGCTTGCATTGCACGAGCGCGCGTGCTTGGCAGGGACGCTGAAAGCCCGGAGCTCGCGCTTGTAGCATCGCCTGCGTCTGGACCCAAGCTGAAACGAAGTATAGTCTCAACCAACGGTACTCTAAACGGTTGTTTATATCGTTACCATAGGACGCGCTTTACAGCGCTGTCAGCAGCTACCGGTGCGCGCGCGTTCCATGCACGAGCACGGCCGCTAGTCTCACCCTCTCCCGCGCTCGGGAGAGGGTGATGTAGCGGCCGTGCTCCAGACCTCACGAGAGCGGAATGAGCCCCTCGTGCATGGAACGCGCGCGCACCGGTAGCTGTGACCGCTGTAAAGCGCGTCCTATGGTAAAGATATAAACAACCGTTTAGAGTGCGTTGAATGACTGCCTTCATAGCTCTGTGGTTAGCGCGTCTGCCTGCTGATCAAAGGGTCAACGGTTCGAATCCCAGCCGGCGCCGGTCTTTTTTATTTATTTATCGACCCGCGGCGCAAGGAGATAGCCAGATAGATACATAGATGGACGAAAAGTGCGTGAAGTATCCAAAGAATGCTATTCGCATTAAAAAACACAAACAACTGCATTGAGCCAGCAGAACACGACCTCTTGAATGCTGCATTCTTTATTGAATAATCTGAACCTCTTAAGGGGGGGGGCTTTAACACAGCTTATAACGAGCCACGGCAGAGATCTGTGCTTCGGAATGCCGCATGGCAGTGAGTTAAAGAACACTCGGCACGCGGCGTTCGAACCACGAATATTGCGGCGACTCGTCTTTGCAGATATTCCTTTGCATGATGTATGAGCAGTGGGACCCCGGCATTGCCAATGCCATCCTCGCAACTTTCCACGGAGCGCAGTGCGCTCCCTGACGCGCGCTCAACTGGTCACGCGGTTTAGTGTAACGCGCTCTTGTGTCATGCGCTCTCGTGTCGCGGCGCTCTCCTGCTAGTGTGGACCACCAGGTAACACCATGACTTTATGGTGTCACCTGAAGTCGCAGCGCTACATGACGACCCAGCGTCACGTATCGAAACTATGTCATATGGTGTCACCTGACGTTACAGTGTCCAATGGTGCCCCGTGTCTTGACGTTACGATGTCACGTATTGTTGTCACCTGACGTCGCGGTATGACGTAACGTCATGCTTGCACGAGGGTCACGTTGCGTGACGTCAGGTCACGTGACTCCATGACGTCACGTTCCATCGAGCTACATGTGAGCATGGACAGAAAACACTGAGAGCTCGCGTTGTAAACAATATGCATTCATAGATATCTGTTAGCGATGGCAACTGAATGTTCCTTTGTTTCTTTCCACGACTCTGCTATTCTCACAACAGAGCAGATGGAGACGTCATCGTCCAGGGTTACCTGATTCCTTCCGGCACGGTGGTGATGGCTAATCTCTGGGCAGTCCACATGGACCCCGACCTTTGGGAGGCGCCCGAGGAGTTTCGACCAGAGAGGTTCCTCAGCAAGGACGGATCGGTGCTCGTTGACAAACCAGACTGGCTGGTACCCTTTTCACTGGGTAGGTATCTCGACGATGCAATTGAGAGGTGCGACAACCGACAGAGTAAAAAAATCAATATCATTGCCAGCAGCAGTTTCATAATTGAGAAATAACTAGGCGAACCAAGCATAGCTCACGGCAGGGTTGAACGATTTGTCACAACAATATACGTACATGCATGTATATACAGTGAATCCATCAATCAACCATTCACATCGGCTTCAACTCAGTACTGCGGCTTCAAAGAGGTCAGCCCTATGTCGTTTCGCAGAATTCTGCAAATTTTTTTATTGTTCGGCGTTGTTGATTTCCTTTTACGAGCGTTCTTACAATATCTTAAAAATAATCTATAATATATCTTCCTTGTGCTGCAGCTTGTCCAACAATGTAACGCGATACTGGTATTGACAGGAAAATATGGGTCTTTTGAAGATATACGAATCATAGTATAACTGCGCATTTCACTCGCGGCTTATTAATGAGCCTAGACGTAGCTAAAAGTTTATAAGTTGTACAATAAAATCGTTTCTTAGTGTCCTACAACAATAATCTAACCCCACACATACACGCCAGCGCATCATGATGGAAAGAACGAAGTTTCCAGTAAAACAGTTTGTCCCCTTATGAAGTGATTGAGTAATCACCGAGGGTAAGTATAAAAATCAAGATAGAGGGCCGACATTGCTTCGGCCAGACATTAACGAATATTCAACAACAATATCAGAGCCATTGAAGTGCTTTGTGTGGAAAGCGTTCCCGACTGGTGTGTTTAGCGTCCTATACCGCCCGTGCGTCAAGGGCTGTCCCAAAGTGGAAACAAACGACGTTCTGAAAGTCGACGTGTCGCGCTGTCGGATGTCGCTATCGGGGCGGTTAAGCGTAAAAGTTAAAAAACAAAAAAAATAAAAATGCACCAGAGAATGCGAGTGTCGCTGCCGTCGCGGCGTCCCAATTCCTGTTGGCTATCGAAGCGTCCGTGAACTGTCCAGCTGAAGAGCGACTCCCGGCAGAACAGGCCTCTGGCACACCCACCACGGCTGCTGGGACACCGCCAGGATCGCGACGGGCGCTAGCGTGACCTTCTATGACGTCACCAACCGGAAATCGAGATTGCTTTTTGAGACGCGGTAAACTCACCAGTCAGAGACACGTTCGGGGTGCCGTAATTGAAGAAGCAAAACATAACAAAAGGAGCAGAAACTGCTCTCCCTCCATGCCGCCAGTTCATGGAACATTTCCTTTTTCAATGTCAGTGATGGGTAACGTATTAAAGGCAGGTTGACAGATCGGTGTATGAAAGTGATCGACCACGTTTCATCCGCAGGTGAGGATAAACCCTTCCCTCTTCCTCCTCAAGAGCTGCGCTCTGATTCGGCGTTACAGGGAGTTCTAAACGGCTTTCATTTTTTTAGTGATTGTTTAATACGAAACGACTGAAAGCTTTTACATGACATAGGCATATTTTGGCACCACGTATTCTTGGGGTGACGCCACGCCATAGTCTTTTTAAAGCTAAATACACGTCTTACTTGAAGTTACTTTTATAATAAGGTTTTCCATCCTTTTAACTCATTATGTCGGATCATTAGGCAAGTTATTTATTTAGTAGATACTTTCCGTTTAGTATGTTCTGCTTTTCTAAACCGTCTTCGCGGACGTTTGAAACCGCCCTTAAAAGGAAACGAACTTTAGTTCTTAAACAGGCTGAACAAAGACTTGCCAGTCCCGTAACGTTACCGCACTATTTATGCCGTTGTCTCCATCTTCTCAACGATTAAGGGCAGTAATACTCGATCATATTACGCGCAAGAGCATGTGTATAGTGTAATATATTAAATGCATAGGGTCTCAGCGTTTCTTAAATTGTTTACATTTCTTTCTCTAATTTTTTAATGATAAATTTTAAAATTGTTTTCTTTCATCACAGCGAAACTTGAGTGCACAACACAAAGAACTTGCAGCTCTCTGGTGGCACTTTAAAAAATAAGACACTTATTCGTCGTTAAGCTTTCGACCACAAGCCTAGAAGTTATCTTAAAGCCCTCTGCTAGAGATGCTGAATTACTGCGTACCTCCTGGTTCATAACGGTTTGGAGGCACATCATTGATTGTGATATCTACTTGATTACGATACATTTTTGCACCAAAGCATATTTAGCGAGTCTAGGCGAAAAGTTTGAGTGATCTGAATTCTGAGAAAAGGCAGAGGATTCTCGTGCGCTTGCTGACCTGTCGAGCAAAAAGATCGATATGTCATGAGCCGGGCAGTTCGAAATGACGCGCATGCATACAAAGCGGTCGTGATGATTTGCTGTGCTTGGTTAAGAAATACTTTAAGTGGTTTCCTATGCGTTGCACGCATGGCGCGCTCATGTACAGTCGGCACGGAAAGAAACGCGAACAAGGAGCGCATGGTTTTCGACCCACTGCTGAGTTACCTAGAGACGCCAACACCGAAGGGTTTGGATGCACTGAGCAATAGTCTAACACATCGAAGGAGGAGCCATCTTCTTGCAGCTCCCATCTGGTTCAGGTGGTGCAGCATCTAGCGAAAACCATGCATCCACTTTTCGCGTTTCATTCCGTGCTGACTGTACTCCCAGGTTCATCAGAACCTTGAGGACAATTTTAAATTTGTTTAGGACCCGTGACGTTGGGAGATAACGTAGGGAGCTACGCTTCGTCATTCTGAAGCCAACTTCGCAAGCCGACAGCTTTCCTATACTACCGCAGGACCGCAGGACGCCTGCAGTGCGTACTTAAACCAGCCGGTTGCTCTCCCGTTCCTGCTCTTAGTGACGCCAAGCATATTGTATTCCTTTTTAATAATAGCCCCTACGGGCCTGGAGGACAGCACTCTATGTTACGACTGTTCGGAAATAACTGAATCTCGCCGGAAAGCGCCATATTCGCCCATCGGTAAAGACAAGCAGGCGCTACTACTTCACTTCGATATTGCGAGGCCGATCCCCTACCTGACGTCACAGAACGCGCCCTTAGGCCTTGTCTCGTCCATGCTCCGTTTGACCTGACTACGAAGCACGGCCGACGTTACGAGTCAACCCTGCCAATCCACTGCCACTGTGAAGAAATCGCGCGACTCATGCGCCCCTTAGCGCCTTTCACGACGCGGTCCGCAAAGTGCGGCTTCTTGCGGAGCATTACTATTTTACCTCTTCGTTCTAAGAGTTGAGATATATGTATGTGCATTTTAGATTAGATATACGTTACCTTATCAAGACGTACACGTTTCAAGCGCCAAAAGCATCGCTTCTCCCTCTGACAACCAAATCTTGTAAGAACTACTTCGCGCGGCGTATGAACATTGAGCAAAACGTCCTTTTTTCTTGAGGTGAAAACGGGTATAACTACAACCTGGATTTAGATTCAATATGGCGTAGCTGGGAGCCTGTGTGGTCCTAACTGGTCAAACTGGTCAAGCTGGGAGACAAGCTGGTGAAGCTGGTCGAACTCCTAATCGTGCTGGTCAAGCTGGTCTTTCTGGGGAATAAGAGGGATATCAGTCGGCGGTGGGTTGTGGGTTGGGTCAGGGAGGTGTTAGTGACCAAATTTATTAATTTAATGTAATCAATTTAGTTTATTTTTATTTTGTATTTTAATTTAGTAGTGTAATGTAAGGATTTAGGGTGATTTATTGGCATTACTTTAGGTGTGAATCTTTGGGTCAAAGTGATGAAGAAGAAGTATAAAGTTTTAGTTGATAGTCAGCGGTGTGTATGTCTCTGTTTCTGTTTCTCCTTGTCTCTGTTTTGTCCCTATCGTCTAGCTGACCGTTTAATTGTGAATTATGTACCAACTAGCTCAACTTCAGCCTGTTAGGCATTTTAATAGAACGTGTTTTTACGATTACGATTACGATTATTTTTATAAATAGGATAAAACAAAATACGATAAAACTATTTACACTGTATTTTTACATGTAAAGTTATTTGTACAAAGGTAAGCAGACGGCTTATCAGATATTATTCAGATTCTTTTTTTTTATTGTATTCACGCTTAGTTTTGTGATGCAAAATGAATGCGCGAGTTGCGGGTCGGAGGCGATTCTGGATTTTGCGGATGTGGTTCGCATGCGCATAAAAAGCCTGTGGATACGAATAGGATATAATTATTTTGTAACATCACGGATGCGGTTAGGATGCGGATGCAAAATCTGCGGAGGCGGATCGGATGCGGATGGTCAAACTGTTACCCGTGCAGGGCTCGAACTATTTTCTGTAGAAATTGGCACGGCAGCGTTACCGGCATGACACCTCCAAACCATGCATCCTCTTTGAGCAGATCCTGCTGCGCTTTCTTCAGGCACGACCAGCTCATCGAAGCAACGATAGTACCACGTTGAAACCAAACTGCACAGTCACTGTTCCCCGCTGATGCCCACGTGCCGACAACGCTGCCGGTAATATCAGCCTATCTTCTTCTTGAGCGTTGTGAATGAATAGGATAGGGGAGCATATCAGCCTATCTCGGCAGTCTGCACGGCTACGCTGCGACAGCACCGGATTGGTTGGCGCCTGGGACATGAACGGCGCCACCTAACAGCTACCCCATAAAAGCGGACGATTTTCGGGACGGCGGCAATGGGCACGGCAGCGTTGCCAGCATGAACACCTGCAAACCATGCATCCCCATTGGGCAGGTGAGAAAAAACTACGGCAAGTGTATATGTAGCGACAATCTCTTCCTGTTTGTGCTGCCGTGCCCACGATCATTGTGCCTTTTGCTGTTCAATGTTTTTTTCGTTTATTAGGGATTTATTATTGCTGGGAGGAGATGTTGAAAAAAAAACCGGTCCTGATATGGAAAAGAGTCTAGAACAGCTAAAGAAAATCTCAGACGACCTTCAGGAAATCAAAGCAGAAAATATTAAAACGAACATAAGGCTCCTGGCGATAGAGAAGAAAATTGAATCTATAACAGCTCTCGACGGTAAAATCACTGCCTGTAAGGAACAAATGACCGCAGTGGCTGGGACTATCAGATCACCCTCTGCTAAGATCGACGTTCTCGAAAATCGTAGTAGAAGGTCAACCTGATTGTTTATGAACACCAGAAATCGTGAACGAAAGTCATGAATCACTTGATAGCTTTGTTACCGAAAAGATCCTCAAAAAGAAATCTCGACGCTCAAACTTCAGTATTTAAAATGATACTTAGACTCGGCAAAAAAATAGAAAACACAACTAGGCCGGTCATTTTCAAGCTATTCGACTTCAGAGAGAAGGCAAAAGTACTCAAAAACGGCCAGAAGTCGAAAGAAACGAACTATGCAATCAGCGAAGACTTTTCCCTCTCTGTACAGCAAATTAGAAAGACATCTGTGGAATAGAGCCAATGGAAAATAGAGATAGACGAGAAAAAGTCTGTGTAGAATTCCACAAAATCAATATCACTGGCAGTGTATTTGTTCGGGACGACATCCAGAAAAATAAAGTTCCTCACAAAAAAAAAAAAAAAACACGACCAAGCGAACGCAAGCAAAGTCTCCAACGGAACCGACCTGCGAAACTAAAACTAATCAGTCAAAACGCAAGAAGCTTATTGGATAAAACGGTCGCCTTTGAATATTTACTTCTTGATCACGAACCTGACATTGTCACTGTCACAGAAACTTGGCTATCACTGTTTGTGCTTGATCATGAAGTTGTACCACCAAACTATGTTATCATAAGAAAAGACAGACAATGACGTGGAGGTGGCGTAGTCATAATCATTAAAAAAGGAATCTCGTTCACACGTTTGCCTGACGTACCTGACGTGGAGGCCGTTTTTTGCAAAGTAATTTTCGAAAAGCATGCACTATTCGTTCGTGCAGTTTATAGGAAACTTGGCACTGGGCTTGACAGCTTGACCGCGTTGCATAATTACAGTTCTAGTCATCTTAGAGATTGCAAACTTATTTTGTCTGGCGATTTTAACCTACCTGATATCAATTGGTCTCCTCTTGAGTATTACACAAGTTGTCCTGACAAACTTTTTGGCATTATAATAATTTTCAACCCCACGCAAATGGTTCACCAGCCTACACGTGTCGCCGGAACAACTAGTAACATTCTTGATCTGGTATTTTTTAGCGACCACATTCCAGAAAGTGAGGTACGGGTTGATGTCCTAGACAGCACATCTGACCGTAAAATGGTTGTCTGTTATTTCTCAATTCGTGACACCATTCGCTTTTCTTCGGCATCCTCTGTGCTAAACTTCAATAACGCCGACGACGCGAACATACTATCTCCTCTTTCTCATGAATTTTTTTTTTTGCGGCGTATACCTCTAGCAATAACGCCAACATCAACGAGTTATGAAAAAAAATTCAGAGATATTGTTCGTTACATTGTTACTAGATACATACGCACAAGAAAAAATTTAACAAGAAAACATAATCCATGGATAAACAGTCATATCATCTATGCTAAGCGAAATATTAAAAGAAAACGAAAGTCACTGAAAACCAAAACATGCCCAGAGGGTAGACTTGAACTTGCTGAATTGATAAAAGTGCTAAAAATAAAACGAATGAAGCAAAAGAAATGTATTACAACGTAACTCATCATGAATTCTTAAAGAACTCTCCAAATAAATTCTGGAACCATGTTGATCCCAAGAAAACAAACTCGCCTAGTCTAAACCCCGAAGAGAGCCGAAGTAAGGTAAATGAGCATATTAGTTACTGTCAGTATGTTTTTGCAGAAGATAATGGTACTATCCGTAAACTCGAACCTAACGCTATTGCTCAAGAGCCTTTACTCATAACTGAACCAGGGAATTTTCAACCTCTTAATCAACCTAGATAAAAAAGGGCAGCGGTTCTGATAATATTCCTAACGCCTTCTTAAAACGATACGCTGAATGAATGAGCAAATAGTTGTACTTAATCTTTAATAAGTCTGTTAGCACGTGTCAGCTAACCGTTTAATGAAAAAATGCGAAGTCATGCCTATACACAAATCAGGCGACATCACCAACCCTTCAAACTTTAGACCGATTTCTTTCCCTTGTACCGGTTATAAACTACTTGAATACATCATTCTAAACCACATTACAACATTTCTCGTTGCACACCAGATTTTGTTTCTCCTGAACAACATGGATATAGAAGTGGTCTCTCAACAGTCACCCAACTGCTTGAAGCTTTGCATGACGTGAGCCTTAACATTAACAACAGAAAGCGAGTAGACATAGTACTGCTCGATTTTTCAAAAGAATTTGATAGAATTTCACACTCCAAGCTGATCATTAAGGTTGTCGACGTTTAGCGCACTCGAAAAACTGTCACTCAAGCATTCACACACCCAAAGAACACACCTCTCACACAGCGCTGTGTGAGAGGTGTGTTCTTTGGGTGTGTGAATGCTTGAGTGACAGTTTTTCGAGTGCGCTAAACGTCGACAACCATGAACAACCAACTCGCCCAATCTGAAGTTGATCATTAAGCTAAAACATACTATTGGCGAAAGACCCATAGTCCGTTTGATTGAAAACTACTTATCAAATCGTGTTCAGTTTGTGCAATATGAAAAAGAGGCTTCGGGAACTGTCAGTCACTTCCTGCGTTCGGCAAGGTTCCGCGCTTGCGCCAGTCCTCTTCCTACCTTTTATAAATGATATCACAACTAACATTAATGCTAAAATTAGAATATTTGCAGATGATTGTATCATATACCGGAAAATCAACTCATCGGATGATCACCTTGTCCTCAATAGCTCTCTTCAATTGATCAATAAGAGGTGCGCTGATCGGCAGATGTTTCTCAACGTGAGCAAAAGTGTTTGCATGTCTGTAGCAAGAACGACATTTATTCCTGAATTTCTGTGCGGCTTAGATGATGTAACTATCTCACGGGTAACTCAGTGTAAATATTTAGGCCTATTTATTACTTCAGATTTATGGTGGGACCTACACGTAAATCATGTAACGTCAGGAGCATTAAAAAAACTTATGTACATAAAAAGAACACTCAAGCTAGCCGCTACACCAACTAAACTCATAGCATACACTAGTCGTGTTAGACCAGCGGTGGAATATGCAAACATCGCATGGTTTTCTTACACGAAGAATATATATAGCTAAGCTTGAAAATATACAGCGCAAAGCAGGAAGATTCATTTTTAATAAATACAGGCGCACCGACTCACCAGCAGAACTTCTTAAAAAGTCTGGTCTCCTTACATTAGCTAACAGGGTAAGCGACTTAGGCTTAAGTTCTTGTAGTTTCTGCTACATGACGCTTTCAAAATTGACAAATACAAGTATACGTCTCTTTTCAAATACCAGACAGACCAGGCACAAACAGAGTAAAATCTTGACTAAATAGTGCTTTAAAAATGGCTGCTTCCGTTACTTTCTTTTCCGTTTAGCTACTAGAGAATGGAATCAACTCTATCCTGTCATTTCTAACAGCACCTCCATCACATAATATCTATGTCGGTTGGATGTTTTATTGCACAGTGATATGAAATTATGAATTACTTGATTTGGCTTTCTTTTAATTTTCACGTGTGGTGGGTGTATAATTTGTCTTATGAAATGCATGTTACCCCTTGTGCATTAATCTTAAAGGTACTTCTACTCTTCTTCATACCCCAGTGTTTGTTCTACAAATAACTTGCGTTTTTATGTTGTAGATGTGATGAAATGTGAACGAGTGCATACTTACTTTTGCTATGCTCCTTCCTGCTAAAATTCCTAAGAGATTGGCAGTGTTTTCCAATGAATAAAATAAAATTCGGTAGCAAGTGCATGCATAGTTTTGTAAGTGTAGGCGCCCTCCTTGTTAAACCCTGAGGTGGTTTGCTTTGCCCCTCTGATCAACTGGTAGGTTACGTAGCGTTCACCCTCTGCGAAAATATCTTGAAACGGTGCACAGTGCGGAATATAATTATTATGTTAGTGAAGTAATGCCAGGAACGTTCTCTTTTCCTTTAACTTTCTGCGCTCCTGAGGTCGTGTCTAGGTTTTCCGGTTTTCTTAAAAGTGATGACTAAACCACTCAGTCGTGTATTCGATTGTATCATTACGAACTCCCTAACATAACAGTGGCCTTAAATATGGGAAACGGAGCGCGCGCGGATAGTTCGCGCTTCGAAAAATGGGATCAATCTTTTAGCAGTACCCGCGCCTCCTGCCAGATGACGCGCTCAATATTAGAGAGAGGAGGAGATGAGGCAGTGCGGTCACGCCAGAACATCGAACTCCAATCGGAAGGGTAGTGCGTGAACGCAAAGGCTAGCTGCCCTTGTCACCAACTGTCTACTTTTCAATTAAACTGAGCACGAGCATATCTTCTACCACAAGGTCTGGCGTTCGAACTCCGCACCCTGTGCCAGTGGGAGACGGCACTCGTTTTTGATGTGATCGGAGAAAGACGGTGGGTAGAGACAAAGGCAACTAACCTTGGCGTCTAAGAAAGAAGAAATCGAGTCAACAATACGGGGGGGGGGGGGGTACATCTCCATCTCCGACCTCCCCACTAGATCCGACTCCTCCGGGCTGTATGTGGTAGCCGAGGTAGCCTCGAGAGTGTGGAACAAAAATAGTTGACGCCGAGTGTAGTACACTACACGTGACGTCATCCCTGATACTCAGCATGTTCTAACAACCATCTTTATTTTTCTTTTCAAACGCCCCCCCCCCCCAACCCCTGCCGAAAAAAAAAACAATTTAGAGGAACGCTTAACTATTAACCAAAATATAAAATCCGACACCTAAAGTTACCGAATAAAAACAAAACAGATTTAATAAACTTAACTCTAACCGTAAAATTATACGAATCGTTACTCTTTTCCGTTTAAATCTAGTAGAATCTATACACGGTTATATCACTTCAAATCCTAACGTATTAATACAAAATAAGGTGAGTTAGACGGGTGCCTACTTCACCATGTATTTATCTGGCTCGGAGGACATTAGCTGAGATAATCATCACGCTACGTTGACTACTCAACTAAATTTTGTTCATTAGCTTTTAATTCGTTGTCTGAGGGGCTATGTTGGAATTGCAGTAGAGAGAGAGAGAAAGAGAAGACTTGCGAAAGAGCAAATACTAACGTGAGAATTACAGCCAAAGGCCGGACGGGAATTGCAGTATGATAATAATAATATCTTTATTGCACGAAGAAATATACATTATTACAAAAGAGGTCCGCAAAAGCACGTGAGTGCTTGTAGGCGTGACCTGGCAACCAGCAGAGAAACTACTAACAAGCTCAAATAATGGAAAGCACAAAATAAGCAGAAAAACGCAGTACTCTTAACCCGTACAACAATTTAAAAATCGTAGGTACAACACCAATTTCTATGCTCTTTTTTATCACTTTCAAC
>JAZHYW010069491.1:0-11142 GCA_037355805.1 Ixodes ricinus
TTGGAAGAATAAATAAAAGACGCGGCGCTCCCAGGGATTGAAGCCCGGGCTTTCTGCGGAAGGCACGCGCGATATCCGTTAGGCCACGAGCGCGCTTTTTTTCTTTATTGTTAGGCCACGAGCGCGTCTGCCTACTTGGTCAGCTGCGCTCGCGGCATTATTCCCCTTTTAAAGAAGTGGCATCGTCCCGATGCAGCACAAAGGTAAAACACAAATACACAACATAAAGATAGCAAAGTCGCGAGCCACAGTTCACAGTTCACAATTGCCAGTTCCCAGTTCCCAGTTCCCAGTTCACTCTTTGACGAGAGTCCAAAGTTATATCGTTCGTAATGCGGCTTGAGCCGGACGACGTGCACCACCTCGGGTCGTGGCTGGCGTCTGGCAGATGGGCGCGTTCCGTCGGGTAGAACTTCGTAGTTCAGAACGCCGAGGCGTCGGATGATTTTGTAGGCTCCGAAGTAGCGCTTGAGAAGCTTCTCGCTGAGACCGCCGCGCCGATATCGGTGTCCACACCCATACCCGGTCCCCGGGTTGGAAGTGGACGTCCCTGCGACGGAGGTTATACCGGCGTGCGTCGACTCGCTGTTGCTCTTGAATCTTGATTCTTGCCGAGTTGACGAGCTTCCTCCGCGCGTTGAGAGATCAGTTGAGCGTCGTCGTTGCCATCGTCGGTTGGCGCGCGAGACAGCATGGCGTCCAGCATTGTGGTAACCGTCCGGCCATGTACCAGTTGGAACGGCGTCATTCCTGTGGTTTCTTGTACACGCTGTGTTGTACGCAAATGTAACGTACGGCAACATCTCGTCCCACGTCTCGTGCTCCACGTCGACGTACATGGAGATCATGTCGGCAATGGTCTTATTGAGCCGCTCTGTTAGTCCATATGATCTGCGGGTGATAAGCGGTGGTTCGTGGATGGCTGGTGTGACTGAGCCGAAGCACCTCTTGAGTCAGCTGTGCCTGGAAAGATGACCTTCGATTTGTGATCAGCACTTCAGGTGCGCCGTGTCGAAGGACGAGTGGACTCGACGAAAATCTTGGCGACTTCCACCGCTGTTCCCGCTGGAAGGGCTTTCGTCTCGGCGTATCGTGTAAGATAATCGGTCGCGACGATAATCCACCGGTTCCCTTGCGTCGATGTGGGGAACGGCCCAAGCAAATCCATTCCGACCTGCTGGAAGGGGCGTAGTCGGGGCAGATATCGGCTGAAAGAGTCCTGCTGGCTTTGTCGGAGGCTTCTTACGTCGTTGGCACTCGTGGCACGACCGTGTGTACAGATGGACGGTTTTCGGGAGTCTTGGCCAGTAGTACTTGTCACGAATCCGGGAGAGCGTCCTGGTGTAGCCAAGGTGTCCGGCCGACGGGTCGTCGTGGCATGCTTGAAAGATTTCTTCTCGCAGGCTGGCAGGCACAGCCAGCAGCCAAGCAGGGTTGCTGGTTCCGAAGTTCTTCTTGAAGAGCACACCTCGCCGCCGAACGAAGCTTGACAAGTCTCGGGCCAGGACTCGCGGAACGGAACTTCCTTGACCTTCGCGGTGGTCGATCACGGCGAGAAGCTCCGGGTCGTCTCGTTGAAGTGCTCCCATGTCGGTATACTGTAACTGCTCCGAGAAAACGAGCGTAATCGTCGTCGTCGGTTGTTGACCAGGAGGATATTCGACTGGGGCCCTAGACAAGCAGTCGGCGTCGATGTCGCTTACGGCCAGACTTGTGCACAGTGGACACGTCGAATTGCTTGCAGTCGCCGACTCCAGCGAGCGAGGCGTCCTGACGAGTCCTTGAGGTTTGCGCAGCCAGCAGAGGGCGTGGTTTTCCGTGACCACGCGGAACGGGATACCGTACAAGTACGGACGGAACTTGGTTATCGCCCAGACTACAGCAAGACATTCTTTGTCGGTCGTTGAATAATTTTGTTCTGCCTTAGACAGCGCCCGGCTTGCGTAAGCAATTACTCTCTCTGTCCCTTCTTGTCGCTGAATGCCGCGAGCGCACCTGACTACGTAGGCACGCGCTCGTGGCCTAATGGTGATCGCGCGTATTTCCTTCCACGCGACAGAGCCCGAGGTTCGATCGCTGGGAGCGCGCGTCTTTTATTTGTTCGTTCATTAGGACTACTGGAAAGCCCACGGACTCTTTGTGGGCTGGACTCGATGTCGTCCTCCAGCATTTCTGAACTTTCTGCAGTGAATAACTTCTGCTATTCTTTCACGGTGACGTCGTAGCAGTGGCCGATGCCTGAGGAGAGCGTTGTCATCAGTGATTATTCGATGTTTCAGAAATCCGTCGATTTGGCGCACCTTCGACGACGTGGGCTTGCACTCACTGAGCACTCGGCGAGAATGGTCGCTGAGTTGTCAGTCGTTCATGGGGCTAGGAGGAATTCGGGTCGATGTCAGCCTAGCAGATTTGACGGCCCGTAACGGCAGCAGTCTTCTGAGGTGCGTCGGCGAAGAGTCTTTGCAGAATCACGGCAACGTCGTCGAGGTAGACGAGTCAGCTCTGCCATTTCAAACGGAAAGGACGGTATCCATAACACGCTGGAAGGTTGACGGCGCTGCGCACAGCCTGAACGGCATCACTTTGGATTCGACACAGGCCGTCCGGTGTGACGAAGGCCGTCTTCATGAACCTCGTTACGCCGACCTGCAATCTGCCAGTACCCGCTTTTCAAGTCTATCGACGAGAAGTATCGGTCGCTGTGCAGCCGGTCCAGCGGTGTCGTCGATGCGGGGCAGCGGACAGACGTCCTTCTTCGTTACTGCAATCAGCCGGCGGTAGTCGACGCAGAACCTCAGGCTTCTGCTTTTTCTTCACTAGGACTACTGGGGAAGCCCACGGACTGTTTGAGGGGTGGACGATGTCGTCATCAAACATTTCCTGAACTTGCTTCTGGATATTTCCTTCTTTCACGGAGACTCGGTACGGTGGCCGATGCACAGCGACAGCGTAGTCATCAGTGATTATTCGATGGTGTCGCAGCCGTCATTTGGCGCAGCCTTTGCCGACGTGGATGAACGTCCCTCGAACAGTCTTGCAGAATGACGAACTTCACAGGGCAGGTTTCGCCGTGGATCTCAACGCGCGCAGTGCACCTGCCGACAGGTGTGATGAGGTGTCCGCCGGTGGTTCTTATCTGCGGTCCGTCCCACGACGTCGTAACTTTCCGAAGGCGGCGAGAGAGTCTCCCACTCAGAACGGAGTAGTCTGCTCCGGTGTCGACGAGTGCTGTCGCGTCGTGGCCGTCGATGGTAACGTTGAGGTTATTCGACACTCTTGCAGAAACGTCGTCTCGGGGCGTTGCGGCGTTAGAGTGGGAGTGCTCCGACGATCTTGAGGATCTTGGCATCGTTCGTCCTCGGCAACACCACCTCCCGGCATTGCCGCGCCTAGTTTTCCAGACGGGAGGCGATAGGTGACAGGCTGGCTCGGCGAGATCGACGGAAGGGCGATGGCGAGCGTCGGGGAGACGGTCGAGCGGAATCCTCGGGGTGTCGACTCAGGAGATGAAGAGCGGCGGAGGTAGTTCTCGATGTTCCGAGGCCGCTCTCCGAGACGTGGCCGAGGGTCGTTGGTTGCAAACCGTCGTAGGTCCAGCTGGCGGTAAGGGCATCGTCGGTAGATATGGTCGGTTTTCCCGCTGTGGTAGCACAACGGGCGTCGGTCGGCCGTCCTCCACACTTCGGTCTTCCTTGGCGCAACTTGTTCTGGACCAACGTGCGCCCGATCTTCCTGGCGTCGGGGATGCTGCGGCTCTGGAGGCACACGTCGGGGAGGCGCCATATACGGACACGGAGCTGGTGGTGCTCGGCGGGCCATTGCGGCGTAGCTTAACGTCGGTTCCTCCGTGTGTCACCGTGTTGATGGAACTTCAGGGTGGACCACCCGTTGTACTTCCTCGCGCACAACCTCGGCGATGGAGAGTGTCGCTGGACGACTTGCGGCTGGCAGCAACTGGCGGAGTTCCTGCCGGACGACCTCCTGGATAATTTCGCGGGTGTCCAGACCAGGAGCGTTCTCGCCGACAAGAAGCGCGGTGGCAGCGACACTTGATGTCTCTGGTAGTGGGAAGCGCGCGCTTGAGGGCGCGCTCGATGTTTGTCGCCTCGGTGACGAAGGCTTCGACGGTGCCCGGCTGGTTGCGCACGAGGCCTCCAAAGATGTCGTCTCTCACCCCGCGCATGAGGACCCGCAGCTTCTTGTCGTCTGTGTCTCATGGGTCGGCACGGGCGCTCAGGCGGCGAGACATCTTCTACAAAGCTTGTGATGCTTTCATCGGGGCCCTGCGTTTGAATTCGAGATCTTCTGCCCTCTCCCGGCGGTGTAGGGTGGCGAACGTCCGCTGCAACTCGGTCACAAAGATGTCCCACGACGTAAGCGAAGCCTCGAGATTCTCGAACCAATGAATCGCAGTATCCTCCAGCGAAGAGTAGCAGGTTCTGGAGGCACTGCTCGGCAGTCCATCTGTTCTGGCGCGCCAGACGTTCGTAGTGCTTGATCCAGTATTCAACATCCTCGTGGATCTCGCCGTGGAAGGGAGTCGGCGTACGGGGAGCTGGCGGGCAGGTAGACGGCGGCAGGAGCGGCGGGGGCTGGCGACTGGTTGGCCATCGTCGGCCTCGTTGGCTGCTTGGTCCTGGGCGGCAGAGGTCCGAATTCCGGGTGCAGGCCTTGGGTGTGACGAATGAACCGGATCTTGGTAGTGCCTTCGTTGGTTGTTCGTGGGCTTGGCGTCGGACTTGCACTGGCCCTCGGAGGGGTACGCGGCAGGGGCATGCGGTACCCCGCACCTTTACGCAAAATGTCACGAATGACAAGTGATGAGGCGGCGAATGACTGAGTAAACTAAACGTTTAATGAGGCGAACTTGGGCCGAAAATTAAAAGGAAAAAGAAAGATAAGAACAGAGCGTCGCGGGCGTCGAAGGCGGCGAAGCAGCAGGATCGAACGCTGAGGCGAAACTGAATCCGGCTGGTTACGCGGAGCCCCTTTTGTGAGACGGCATAGATGGTGGGGCAGCCAGCTGGTCGGGTATAACGCCATTTAACTTCCTGAAAGTGAGGCACATAAAAAGGACACCACACACATAGACTCTCTAACACAGCTATGGGTTTTTTCGTCGTCGTCTTTGTCTTCCCCTCCCCTTTGTGCACGCGTGGGCTTCTGGAACATTCGGCACGCAGAACATTCTAACCTAGAGCGAGCAACACGGCTCTCGAAATTACGAGAAATCTAACTTGAAGAATAATGAAAGAAAGCCCAGGGATCGAACCCTGGGCTTTCTGCGTGGAAGGCACGCGCGATAACCGTCAGGCCACGAGCGCGCTGCCTACTGAGTCAAGCTGGTGCCTGCGGCAATATTTCTCAAAAAAAGAATGTTCCTTTAGCCGCACAGTGACAGAGCATAAAGGTGGCTAGGAGCACGTGGCATATATGTCAGCGTAGTTAATCTTTGTTTGTTTGTTATGATGTTACAGTATTTATACTTGCTGCTAAAACGAATAAACTTCAGTTGTAAGTCCGGGCCTTGTTCGTCTACCTTATTTTTGTTGCCCGTTCGCTTGCGCTTTTTTAATTTTCAATTTTACCAGAATGGTACGCCCACTTTCTTAATACTTGAATATGACAGGTCAAGAGAACAACAACGATCTCTAAGGCATCATTGCTAAGATAGGGATCGAATTGCCAGTCCACATTGGCCAGTATCGCGCAACTACGGTTGGGTCATGGTCAACAACGCTTCAATGCGCGAAAGCCATTCAGGCTCACTCTGCTGGCCTTCGTAACTGGACGTAAGAGGTAACACTCTTGGTGGAAATATGCACTGGCCTCCCGTAGTACATCACTATCAGTGTGACGCACGTTCATCCGAGTCCGCCAAATGCTGCTTGAACACAGCAGCATTACCAAGATCATCGGGAAGCCATCCTTGTTTTCTACTGACAGAAAAATGATTACGCCTGGGTCAAGCGGTAAGTCTTTCTTTACGGTACTTTGAAGCAGGCCCCACAGAAATACTCCCATTCCAACATTCTAAAAATACTTGCTCAATCGTCTCCGGTTTTTTGCAGAGGTGGCAATGGCACCCATGGCACGAACAACCCGTTCTCTTCCATCCATATCTTATAACGGTAGGTACTAGAATGTATTTTAATGAAAATCGTTTTGACGCCGGGAGGCACTAACATCCACTTCACACGTTTTAACACGTCCAGTCCTGGGCCATCGTTGTACACAGCTCTATACATGGGAACGGGGAAAACAACATCGGGAACGTTCTTATACAATATTTCACTAGTTGCACTGCTCAACTCGTCCACTGAAAACCGGGCTGCTTAGAAGCGACAAGATTGCACCACTTTTGAGGTAGCCATGTAGGGCTCCTGGCACCGTTGATGTTGCTACAACAACACGTTCGGGCAATGCCCTACGCAAGACATGCTTTGGCACACGCTATGCAAAAATAGCATCACGAAAAAAAATAGAAAGCTGCCAACTATTTGACGCGAAAATAAATGTACATGCCTAGGCCCCCATCTCGAGTATATAGTTTCATTTATTCTTAGTTCAAAAGCATCCTTTTCGACGTAATGCATGAGAAAGAACTTGAGAAAAATCATACAACCGCACAATACCGACGAAACTTTAGGTTCAAAAACAATCAAACCCGAGGATTCGGGAGAAACGAAAACACATACAAAAAGCATAATACATATATAACTTCGTGTCCAAAAGCGATCAAACTAGAAATGACAATATCAGAGGGGCCCTTGATTCGCTCAAGTCATGTTCAGAATGCCAAGAATATTCAAACCGGAACAGATTGCCATCTTCGAACCTAATACATACAATAAATCGCGACATTTGTTTTATAAACAAGAACTCTTCACGTCTAGTTGCCATAGAGTCAGGGAGTGCGTTCCCATCTAAAATACATAAAACTGACCAAGATGAGAGGAAGAGATTAGAGCGTGATGCCAAAGGTTACACTCTCTGGGTGTTATCACATCGGGCCGAAATACTGGTTGAGGCCTACAGAACGTTTATCTGAATGTAGAGTCACTGTAATAAATTCGATGAAACAAACACAAGCCTTAAAATGTCAGTCTTATCTCCAAACACGTCAGACCCAGATTTCGTTTTAAACCGCGGCATTAGTTTCATAAGAGTATTTTTAGGAAATAAACTGGCGGCTTTAATTTGGCAAGGCCTCAAGATTTAGCAAGGCAATTTTGGGTGGGCTCAAGATTATATTCGCCTATTCAAGTTTATAGTAGATTTATAGCTCTATGGCCAAGCAGGTGTTTTTGGTGTGCCTGGTAAAGCGTACGCCTTAGAAACCCGCGTTTTCTAGATGCGATTAATATGATAATCAATTTGCTCGTTACAAGCTAGTCTGACGTGAAATGACCACCCAGATATTTAATCGACGTTGCAATATCTATTTCGAGAGAAAGAAGGATCTACTTGGATCAATATCACATTAACCTCATTGGCAATCTCATTAGCCGGCATTTTCTGATGTTAATGTTAAGCTGCCATTTCAAGCACCGATTACCAATTTTGTCAAGGTTAATTTATAAAGCGCGGCTATCATTTGTACTAGTTATTTCTCTATATATAACAAAATCGTCAGCATTCAACTTGATTGTTGATGTTAAGGTGGAAGGAAGATCATTATATAAGGTAGAAACAAGGATGAATCCTGAATAACGCTACCTGAGGAACGCTCGATGTCACGGGAAGTATTGAGGAAAAGGTAACATTTAACTTTACTGATTGGGTTCTAGCACGCAAAATGCTGCAATCAATTTACGATAGATGGGGTCTATTTGAAGATGGGGCATCTTCAAATGTAGGCGACAATGAGGAACTGTATCAAATTATTTGCAAAGTCGATGAAGGTAAAATCAGTCTGGGTGCCAGCATGACTTCAAGTTTCAATCCGTGATGAACAGATATAGTTGAGTATGGCATGAGTGAGTTTGTCTAAAGCCGTCCTTATTTGAACAAAAAAGAAAGTCATTGCCGTGTAGGTGGGACATAAGAGCTGTAAAAATGACTTGTTTCATGACCTTGGACGAAACGCTAATGAGGGAGGAAAATCCGATAACTGGAAGAGTCTGACTTTATGCCAGATTTGAAGATTGGTTTGACGATAGCAAAACCCCAGTCAGTTGGAACAGTGCCAGTATCAAGACCTTCCTGAAAATCGCAGGAATAAAAAACAGAGGCCGAGTGGTTTATACATTTTAGGTACCTTTGAATTAAATGCCATCATCGCCATGCGTCGCAGTGAGGTCGGAAGTTTTTCAATAAGCTTAGCGATACCATTACTTGTGAATGAAATGGGGGACATGGGTGCAAATTGAAACTCCGGTGGCGAAGGAAGCGGGAGAGATTCTTGAGTGAATACCGTCGAGAAAATGCTAATTCCAGCAAATTACCCGGATCGCTATAGGACATGCAGTCACCCTCTTGGTTTCTGAACAATGAATTACTTCGAGTTTTGCTATATTTAAAGATTTTACGTAACTTACGAGAATTGATTCTTAATACATGTCAGTTTGACTCCCAAAACTCTTTTATTGCTTTTAGAGCTTAGTTTTTTATACTTTATTAATTCAAGATTATGTGCGAGCCAATCACCGTTTCGGTTAGTTCTTTTAGCTTTTTCAAAACAATTTCTTTGTGTCAACACACGTTTGAGGGAATTTGTGGACCAGGGTGAGGGATAGTTGGATGCGATATTGTTTTTAGGAATTTCGATTCCCACCATAATATGAAATTCTCGTGTTGGAATAGGGTCTAGTTGTTTTTCAACCGAGCGATCTTGATAATGAGCCGAAGATTCTTCTAAAAATACGTTTATCGAGATATTCATAACCTTCATATTTGCTCGAGCATAGTCGAATATTGTCTTCCGATTGTTCGCTCGGTTTTCTACGGGAAGTTCTAACGTGAATAATCGCAGGATCACTGATGAAATCTAGGACATTTATTGTGCTTACTTGCAAAGGGTTGTTAACAAAAATAGGTCCAAAACCGCATTGCCTCGGGTAGGGTGGTTACTAGTTGGCGCAGCCCGCGACAGTTGGCAAAGGCAAGAAACTGATTGCAGTGACGCGGATTTGCGCGCTGAAATGACGGACTAACGTCACCCAGTCTACACAGTAAAAATTTAAAAGCCTGCTAATAATATGTCGTCGTTTGTGTAAGCGTACTTTAAGTGCTCCAGACAACTACGCATGGCATCATGAATTTCACTGGGGTTTTTGTTTAACGGACGATAACATGCGCAGATTAAAAAATATACGAAAAACCAGCTGCAGACGTATTCACAACGTCTCAAGAAACGTGTCATATGTTATTAACATCCATTTTAAATTAGCTTCAACTGCAATGAGTACACCACCACCCCTTGCATTTTGGGCGGTCTTGACGGTATAGGTTGTGGCGATTTGTTAAGTGTTAACTCTTTGTTGTCTACGATTTGACGTCAACCAAGTTTCAGTTCCAATGATTATGCCAGGTATCCAAGAGGCGGTAATGTACTGAAATTCATCTTGCTTTGAATGTAACTACGGAAATTTAAAACAAAAAGGACAATGTCGGATTAACATAACGTTTACGTACATTCACGTTTCGTCAGACGTTTGCACGGACAACTTAGGTGGTCTTTCAGCAGATGAGAAAGTTTCGGTAGCATAGTTATACAAATACGTTAAAGTATCAACATGCAATTTATCGAACGAAAATTTGTCCGTAATATGTGGATCCCTAAACCGGGCGGCAAAATTCAGCAACTTTTTATTTTTATTTTGAAATGCACTCTCGGCGAAAAAGTCCTCCAAAACCCATACCCTCAGCGACACATTCTTTTTTTTTATTTGGCAGCGTTTTGGAGAACGTTATCTTTGGCTTTGAAGGTGAGAACGCGGGCAATTATCAGACGGTTTAAACCCAGACGCGTTGGCCCCAGTCGATGGGCTCTTTCCAATTCGCCAAGCGGTAGGCGTCAGTTTTTCTTTGATAAAGTTCGATACCATATCTTCTGTGTCACTCCAGGTTTCGTCTTTACGTTTCGGCAAACCGCCAAAGATAAGATTGTTTCTGCGCATCTGCTCATTCATGTCATCCAGATAGTTCCTTAACCCAGAAAGTTGTCCAAGCGCACTCGCAGATTCTCACTCCACAATACTCAAGTGTTTCGTTGACGTTAGCCATGTGTCTCCCCTTTATTTGGTGTTTTCTGCAACTGGCATCCGCGCTGACACACGAGAGCTCAGGTCTAGAATATCCTTGTTGGTTTCGTTTAATTTAGATATGTTTTCTCACTGGTTTTGATTGCTACTTGGTATCAGACTATCAATGGTATATTGCAGTTTATGTATTTTTTCAGCGTTAGTTGTACCTGGGCTTAGCTCAACGTCACCTGCTGAAGAAAGCTGTAGAACAAGTACAGTCAGGATAGTGAGCAGTTTGTTGTCCTGATGCTCCGTAAAAGATTTGCGAAGCGTTTAGTACTGGAAAAGCTTGGCTGCAATCCCGAGGTGGCCGTCCTGCCGATCCTTCTTGTATCCTTCCGATGAGGTCGCGAGGTGGTGACGTGGCTTCGGCTGACGAGATGACGGTAGGATATTGTTGTTCCAAACTATGATGAAGAGGGTTGAGATCGTGGCGGCACATGACAAACGAAAACGTTGCCCAGCCGGCAACAGACGATGCTCGCTCATGGGTGAAGGATGCTCTCTGTGAAAGGTTCGCGACACGTTTAGTGCACTGGCAAAGCTTGGCTGCAAATCCCGAGGTGGCCGTCCTGCCGATCCATCTTGTAGCCTTCTGATGAGGTCCGAGGTGGTGATGTGCCTTCGGTTGACAAGATGACGGTAGAGATTGTTGTTCCAAACTTTGATTACGACGCTCGGGATCGTGGCGGCACGTGGTAAACAAAAACGTTGCCCAGACGGCAACAGACGATGCTCGCTCAAGGATGGACGATGCTTCTGTGATAGATTCGCGACACGTTTAGTGCACTAGCAATACTTTGCTCCAAATCCCCGGAAAAAGGTTCACTCTACTCATCTTTCCACACAAGCAGTCCGGAATAAACACGGCAAAATCCGATGAAACCTTTATACA